>PVJX010016789.1:0-39615 GCA_004027295.1 Dolichotis patagonum
GAGAAAAGGGAACCAGGTTCTCGTCAACATGTATCACAGAGCGCAGGCGAGTCAAGCCGTGGGCCGTTGGGCTGTGAGCCCACTGGGCTGGGGAGCAATCAGCGCCCTGCAGAGGGCTGGGCGGGCACCGGTCCCTCGTGGAGGGAAAACTGTCTGGTGGAAAGGAGCCTGCTTTTCCTTTAAACCACTTCCCTCCTACACAGATCCACTCCCAGCTGGATGCTGACACTCTCGGGCTGCCCGCGGCACAGCGAGCCGTGTGCCAGGGGCGAACACTGCACCACCACGTTGTCCCAAGTGTGCTGTGCTGTTTGCTCCCAGGTTTCATTCTGAAAAGTAAAACCCACTGAAACGGTGAAAGAGGAGTGAAATGAGCCTCACACTTGACCTGTTCACAAAGGATCCCCCATCCAGGTTCCTTAACGATCCAGGTTCCTTAAGGAGTGCTGTGTGATGAACCCACATGCTGTTCTCTTAGTGGAGGGCTGTTCTGCAGGTGAGCTGCAAATGTTACCTGACAACCACACCCACTTCAGATATTTCACTCCTAAATATTTCAACATGCAATAGCAAAGGCCATCATCCTTCAAAGCCAGTGCATCAGAATCACATTGCAAAAATGTGACAGTGACAGATTATTACCTAAGATACAGCCCAGATTCTCAATTTCCCAAATGACTCAAGTATTCTGTAGCTTTTCTTTGCTACACTGGGTACCAAAGCAATATTCAAATATATTAAGTTGTCACGTTGTATCAATGTTTAAAAATTCAGGCATTTATCATAGCATAAAGTCATTGGTTGAAGTTCTTTTAAATCACACCCTAAAACAAATCAATAAAATCTACTATTGTTTTTATATACATTATTAGTCATTTTATAATTGTGGCAAGATTTTTTTCTTAGTTTTTGTGAGATACGGATTATGTGGTCTAAGCTGGCCTTGAACTCAATACATAGCCCAGGTTGATATCTGGACTTCATATCAAAACTACCACATGAATTCTAGCAAATTTTTCATTTTAATAATGATGAAGGTTCTATGAGGTGGTATGTACTTCACAGAGGGATTTAGTTTAGTATTTCTGAGTTACTTCACCAGATACCAGATTTTACCCATGTCCCAACATAATCTTTTTTTTTTTTTTTTGGTACCAGGGATCGAACTCATGACCTCACGCTTGCCAGGCAGGCGCTTATGCCGTTGAGCTAAATCCCCAGCCCCCCAACATAATCTTAAACTAACCCTAAAGCTTAAGAATCCAAGAGACAAGTGTGAGGTCATGAGTTTGATCCCTGGTACCAGGAAAAAAAAAAAAAAAAAGAATCCAAGAGAACAACTCTTTTTTAAAATTAGGATGCTACACATGATACTTTCTCTTATTTTTTCTTTTTGGATGAATAGCTTAGACTGACAAAATATACTGGATTCCCTTTTACAACACCAAATCAATTTATATGACTATAAGAAACTAGACTATGCATCAAATCCTTACTCACCAGTGGAAGGTTTTTTCCAGGAACATTGGGGAAGTCATGATGTTCATTGTGATAACCAACATTGAAGGTCAGTAAATTCAGAGGCCCATAATACGAGTAAGTTTCATGTCCCTTTAAGAACATGTAATGTTCTGCTATAAAATGTCCAGAAATCGGGTGTAAACCCAGACCAAGGAGGGATGCTGCCAACATGTAAATTAAAGATTTAATTCCTAAAACGTAGTACACTAGAATGTTAAAAGTGATCTGGACCACGATATTGATAATTTCGAGGTAAGAAATTGGTTTGGGATTGATGAACAGGGGTCGAAAAGCATAAAAAAGAGGCTGAAGAATAACCCATATAAGCTTTCTAAAAGTGGTACAGAAGAACCAGCCTTCAAAGTCAGTAGGAATATCCACATCAATGCCATCCGCTCCAAGGTATCTATGATGATCCATGTGATATCTCTTAAAGGAAATTGAAATGGGAACCCCAACAGGAAGATTTGCAACCATTCCAAACCAGCGATTCCACAGTGCCTTGTGGTGGCCAAAGGTGAAGTTATGTGCAATCTCATGAATAGCCAGAGTCATTGAGTGGTTGACACAGCTGCCAAAGACATAGGCCCAGAACATGACCCATTTCCAGTCCAAGTCTTTCACTAAGTAAAAGGCAACCAGCTGGATGAGAACCATCAGCATGATAATCCATATTAAGTTCGGATCAGGTTTCATCAAGGATTTTATCTCTGGATACTTTGCTGTAAGAAAAACAAACAAAATCACACAAAACCATGTATAGAGAATACAACATAATATTTCAGCAACTATAATTAAATTAACACATTAGGTTTTTTTTTATCCAAATCAAATTCTATTAAAACCTTTATTGGGCTGGGGATTTAGCTCAGCGGCATAAGTGCCTGCTTGCAAGCACACAGTCATGAGTTCAATCCCTGGTACCAATTAAAAAAAAAAAAAACCTTTATCAAATATTTATCCACTATAGTGAATTAACATTCTGTAAGAAAGTTATAGTACAACAATAACAATTTGAGAATTTATGCCAACGCCTCAACATCTAGGAGGGCTACATATTTTGTATTAGAGTGTATTATATTATATGTGTATATAAAAGATACTTAAGACAGTTATACCACTGGTTTCTCTGAGTTCACTGAAGAGAAAGATTTATGCCGGTATTGTTCAGGCAATTGAATGCAGATGTCTTGTGCTCTGGGTGAATGACCTGGGGATGACAATGTGCAATGTATGTACCACTGTTGCCCCTGATTGACGAATTATGAAATTTTGTTTTCTTTTCTTTTTTTTCCTCTTTGAAATCAAATGCATTTGAAAAAAAAGTATATTATGTTATAAAGAGAACCCTAACATCTTTAATTAATCCATCTGATAAAAGAGCATAATATAGAGTTTTTCTCAGGTAGTGCAAAATTATGAAATATATTTTCATGATTTTCTCAAACCAGTTTACTCCATGTAATTCCATACGCCATTTAGAAAGACTGTACCCATATATAAAAATCAACAGTACAACAGTGCCAAGAGAGGAAAACAGACAGTGATCAACAGCAGTGCTGAACAGTGCTGGGTCAGCAACATGTGAAAGAACATGCCTTCGTTACACCACATACAAAGTCAACTGAAATGAATCTAACTATGAGACTAAAAAGAAAAGGCTGGACATGGTGGCATAACCCCTGAACTAGGTAAGCCCTGAACTAGGGAGTCTGAAGCAGGAGGACTATCTGGAGTAAGGCTAGCTTGAACTATAACGTGAGACCCACCCAAAAGGGAAAGTGGGGCACAAAAGAAACACTGAAATAAATCTTGTGTTACCTAAAGCACAAATGATAGAAGACCAACAGATAAATTGTACTGTATCAGAAACTTTTCTGTTGCAAATGATACCATCAAAAAAGTGAAAAGAATCCACAGAATAGGAAATTATATTTGCAAAGCATGTATCTCATGAGGCAACTGTAACCAGAATATATAAAGCATTCTTAAAATTCTTACAACCAATAATCCAATTAAACAATGGGCAAGGGGTCTGAATAGATATTTCACCAAAAAAAGACATGTAAATGGCTAATAAGCACACCAAAGATACATAAATCTTTACTAATTTACATAAAGTATAGGTACAACTTTATACCCACCACAATGGCTGTAATAATAAAAACAGGCCATACAGATGTGGAGCAACTGGAACCCTCACACACTGCTGGTGGGGATGCTTTCAAAAATTCTGGCAGTTCCTCAAAATGTTACACACTGAATTACCAATGACCCATCTATTCTACTCATACCACCCATGAGAAGTGAAAACATACATATGTACATCCATATACTATTTTGCAAATAAATATTTATAGTAGCATTGTTCAAAATAGATAAAAAAGGGAAACAGCCCAAATACCACCTGAATCAGTAGTAAACTGTGGGATACCCACACAAAGGAATGGTACAGGCACATGCTGTAATATGAATCTTACATAATAAGTGAAGGATGCCATCACTCAAGTAGTATGATTTCATTTACTTGAAATGTCCTTAACTGGCAAATTTTTAAAGACAGAAAGTAGATCAGTCATTGCCTGTGAATGGGGACAGGGATTAGGGAATATGGGACTGCTAAGGAACCCTAATTATTCTTTCTAGGATAATGAAATATTCTGAAATTAGGTGGCAGTGATAGTTTCATCACCATTTAACATATTAAAAAATACAACTATACACTTTAAATGGGTGAATTTTACATGTCAATAAGGTTGTTTAAAAGTTTTTTTTTGTAAAAGTACAATAGTAAAGGAAGAAATCCTTGTTATTCATTCTTATTTGATTTGCTAATAATGGTCCTGTCCCTAGGCCTCTCAGAAAGATGCTTTTGTTTTCCCCTAATGGCACTGGCATTTGAACCCAATGCTTCTAACTTGCTGGCAAGTACTCTACCAGGTGCTACCTCCAGAACCCAGTGTCTTTTAAACAAAATTCTGGGGGAGGTGGGGAGCAGGTACTGAAAACTGAGCTCAGGGGCCCCCACACTGAGCTACATTCCCAGACCCTATTTTTAAAAATTTTTAAGACAGAGTCGACTAGGTTGCCTAGGCTGGGCTTGAACTTCTGATCCTCCTGCTTCAGCCTCCCAGAGTGATGAGATGACAGATATATGCCACCATGTCTGGCTCCTTTTAAATAAGAGGTAACATGAAAATAAGTATAAACTTATTTTTTTTTCAGTGTTGGGAATTGAATCCAGGGCCTTCTGCATGCTACACATCATTCTACCACTAAGTGTCTACCTCTCCAGAACCCAAATATAAACCTTGTACACAGAGTTGATTGTTAAACAATGGATTTTATCATCTCTCTTCTCCCAAAAAAACTGAAATACAGTATATATTATTAGTTAAACATAATTTAAACTAATCTCTAGACTTATTTTTGCTAAAGGTATTCCACCTCCACCCCCTGAAACACTGAACAGTATTGTACATATCCTTATTTGAAAATGTTGTATTTGCATCAAGTAATATGTAGTTAACTTTCCAAGTGATATGGTTCAGTAAGTTTGTAAGTCAAAGACTTGCATTAAGCATCAATTAGTACCTTTCTGCATCCTAGATTTTTCTATTAAAGTGACAGCTAAAGTCCAGTGTTTGGGAATTTATTCCACAACGTTGATACCAGGTTATTCTAAAGCAGTAAGTAAATAAGGTACAGACAAAATATTTTCTCCTATCTAGTATGTGCAAGTGAATTTGCAGGTCTTGTTTTAACAGAGGGAGACTGAGGAGCGAGCAGGGAGGGCATGTGCCACCTACAGTACGCATGCGCACAGTCCGGGGTGCTGGCAAACGCCAGTACTCCCAAATACTCTAAAGATAAGGGCTGCAAATTCAAGTCCAGAAAATTAGAGAGGCCCTGAATCCAAATAAAAAGGGTTGGGGATGTGGCTCAGTGGTACAATATTCCTTGGTTCAATTCCAAGTATAAACAATAATAATGTATTTCAAGCACCAGGGTGTGCGGCTCAGTGGTAGAAGTCTTAACTACCTGAAGAGGCCTCAGTTTGATCTCCAGGAAAACAACCCATTTCAATGTGATCTAATTCATTCTTTGTTTGTTTGTTGTTTGTTTGGTACCGGGGATGGAACTCACCACCACTCGAAGGCAGGCGCTTATGCTGCTGAGCTAAATCCCCGGCCCTGATCTATTCTTCTTTTTTTTTTTTTTTTTGAAGAGTAGAATATATTTATTGACAGAAAGCTTCTGTCTGAAGAGAGACAGAAGGGGTCCCGAGCGGGTTGCCATGATCTATTCATTTTTGTTTGTGAAAACATGAAAGTTCTAACTTCAGATACTTCTGCAAAATCTAGCGCTTCCGTTTTTCTTTCAGTAGGCAAATAGATATTAGAACTTAAAAGTATGTTTGGGAGGCTGAACCAGTGGGTCCCAAAGTTCAAATCCAGCCTGGACAGCTTGGCTAGAGTATTAAAAAAAAAAAAGAAATGGCTCACAATCTTGGGCGGCAATCTACCTCCCCGTGAAGTCATCCGTTCTCACCTCAGGCTTTAAAATGCCCCACCCCCAGCATCCCGGCGGAGTGCCAAGCGCCCGGCGACAGCGCTGTGTCCCAGCTCCGCTCCCAGAGGCAGCCCGACTGCAGCCCTGCATGGCCCGGCAAGGGCCGCGGAGATCCGCGGCGCCCACATCAAGCAGCCAGGACTCTGGGGGCGCAGCACCCGCCAGGCCATACAGCCGGGATGCCCGCCGCGCCCTGCGCCACCCACTGCGCCGCCCGGTTCTCCCCGGGGCTGGGCCACCTGGGGCCCTGGGACACGCGGGGAGGGCCGGGTCCTCCCGAGGGCCTGGCGTGCTGCCTGAGCTCAGCCTGCCCCAGCCCGCCCCAGTCCACCCCGTGTTCCTGGGGTCCGAGAGCGGCCGTAACGGGCCCTGCCCAGCCGCGCAGGCCGCGCAGGCCGCACTCCACATAACGGGCCTCGCCTTACCCAGGATCTCGCGGCGCCGCTCGGCGTGCGGCTGGTCGGTGTAGACCCACTCGAAGTCCTCCCGCGACACGCGGCTTCCCATGGTGGAGGCTGGACCGCGCTCCGGCGGCTCGGACGGGATGGGAACGCGGCTGCTGAGGCTCCGGCTCCGGTCTGCGGGCGGCGCGCGCAGCAGCACCCTGAACGCGGGGGGGGCGGGGCCCAAAGCCGCCTGTCAGGTCAGGCCACGCCCCGAGCCAACGCCACGCCCCGAGCAGCGGCCCAGCCTGACGGCGCCTCACGCGCGCTGCGGCCGTGCGCTGAGCCCGCCTCCCGGGTCTGTAGCCCGAGCGGCCCTGGCCCCGCCCCTCCTGCCGGCCCCGCCCCTCCTGCCGGCCCCGCCCGCGGCCTCCGACGCCCCTCCAGGGCCGCGGCTGCGCACTCCGGGCCCCGTCCCGGTGGAGGGAAAGTCCTAGATTAACAGGCTGAAAAAACCAATCAACCAATTGCAACGTGTTGTTCCTAGATTCTGACTCGGTCTTAAAGTTTTAAAAAATCAATAGGTCCCTTAATTCAAATACCAAGTGGGTAGGCGAAAGTGCTACATTACTGTAATATGATATAGCTTCTTAAATGAGTTTTTACCTTTTAGATTCATATTAGAAAACAATGCAACTAAAACAATGTAAAGTAGGACAATTAACCATAACAAATTTATGCTATCCCACAAATAATGCATCTGTAATCCCAGCATTCAGAAGGCAGAGGCAGACCAGTCACGGCAAGTTCAAGGCCAGCCTGGACTATGTAGATACTGTCTAAACAACAAACACACACACACAAAAAAATGAAAATTTCTTAATGCACTATTTACCTTTCACATCTTTTTGTCACTGCCTCGATGACCTAATGAAGTCGTACCAGTTATTCTGGAAAGACTCTATTGCCTTTGCTGCTCAAAGACATTAAATCTGAATAATCCCTGATGATATTAGGAAACCTCAGATGAGATCAGTCAGACTTTTGAAATCAAGACGTTCCCTGTCCATTTGTGTAATATTTTTATTGGCAAATCATTTTATAACTATAAAATAATCTATCTGATAATCATAGTGAAAGATACCCATGAGAAGTTTTTCCACTTGAATTCATAGAAGAAAAATACGAAAGCATCTTTATTCACTTCAAACCTTCATCACAAGAATTTAATGTCTTTTGTTTCTGAACACTAAGTAACAAACACCTCCAATTAAGAATTAGTTACTAATAAACACCTTCTCTTGTTTTGTAGTGTATTACTGGATTGGCAAATTAAGACATTTAAATTTACACTTAAAGCATTCACAAATTTTTGTGTAACCCCAGCAAATTCTGGGGTGCCCTCCTGGAGGTGGTTTCTAGGTTCTTTCTGTCCTAAGCAAAGAGCTATTCAAGACAAGCACAAACAATAGCAAAGTTTTATTAAATGTACGTAAAGAAAAAGGCTCTGGAAAGCCAACGAGCCAAGTAAATAGGAAAAGAAGTCCACCCAACAGGGTGAGGGTGGGCCACCAGGCAAGAGAGTGACAGAAACTCAGCATGGATAGTCATTTTTGTATCACCCACTTTTCAGGCTGACGTTAGGTCTATGCCGTCCTATCAAAAATCTATTCAAGTTCCTGTAGAAGTCTACATGCAGGGCTTTGGGAACTGTTCTGCTCACATGTCCTGGCATCTTTTTTTTTTCTTTTTTTGTCTTTCTGAGACAGGGTCTTGCTGTGCCATTCAGGTTGGCCATGAACTCACTTTATAACCCAGGCTGGCCTCATATTCACAATGATCCTCCTGCCTCAGCCTCCGGAATGCTGGGATGACAGGTGTGTGCCTGTCACCATGCTTGGCTTGTCCTGGGATTTTGTAAGGAATAGGTCACCTCTGCTTTCCTAGCTGGCTTAGCCATACCCTTATCTCCTGTCTCTTCGCTTCACCTGGCTCACTGTTCTTGGCCCTAGGGCCTTCCTGGGTGCAACCCCTCAGGGTCGGGAACACTGTGCTCCTCTTCCTACCCGCGTCTTTAGGCCAGCAGGGTCTGTAGTCTCTGCGTCTGTCACACACTCCTGATCCGTGGGGTGCTCTGCACTCCTGATCCGTGGGGTGCTCTGCAGGGTCCTATGGATTTGGCCTCAGGCCCAAGGCTGTAGACACTCCCCTAAAGGATTGCTCACTGACTGCCTTAGGGCTGGCTGCCAGTGGGACAGGTGATCTGGTCAGGTCTCTGCCTGTCTGCCTCTTATTTGGCCTGGAATGCAAAATTGGGAGAAAAGCAGACTGAAGAAAGAGATTATATGATGGCCTAGAAATGGAGTTTGATAAACTTTAGTGTCTAACGGCATTATATATGTGAGGTCCAACAGAGGTGAAGTTTCAGAATAAAATGAGAGGCTTTCATAAGGTTGCCAGGGACAAATTAATGCACAGAAATATCTTGTGTTTTTACACACCTGTAACAACCAGTTAAAAGTTGGAATCAGATAGAAAGATAGCATTTATGAAGACATAAAAATGTAGCTTGAAACAAATCTGACACAAAGATGGAGGCCTTGCAGGCCAAGCGCTAACCCTGTGGGGAGGAGCTGGACAGCCCACGGGGCTCAGGTGGGAGCACAGTGCTCTGCCCGTGAGCAGCACCCAGGCCCGAGACAGTAACACAGATTAAAATGCATCCGAGATTAAAGAAGGAGACCGTGTACAGGCCTGGAGGGCTGAGCATCATAACCACTCGCACAGCCCAGCTAAACTCAGTGCTGTTCAAACTTCCAAATGGGTTTTTGATGGAACTTAATAAGCTGATTTTAAAATTTATGTGAAAGAGTAAAAGAATGAAGAACCATCATTACCAACCCAGAGGTGGGCAAGGCAAGGGCTTACCCTGCCAGATGCTAAGTGCTTTTAGGCTGCCTCCTTCCCAGGCAGGCAGGGACCAGGACTTGGGGTGGCATCACCAGAGGACCTGGGTGCCTGAGGTGGGTGGAAGGGTCAGGGAGAGGTCCCAACTTGTCCCTCCCTTCCCTGCTGTGGTGTTCCTGGTGAGCTGAGGGCCAGGACCTGTGCAGGGCAGGGGACAGTTGAAGACATGTCTGTCCACATCGCCTCGCAGGAGCACATGAATCACGCTCACAGAGATGCTCACTTCCCCAGCAGAACATTGTCCTCCAAAACCATTGGACCTGGGGAAGGCTTTGTGGATTTCCGGGAACCCGTTCTTCACACCCCTGGAAACTTTTCTGAAGGCATAATGCAAATGGAGCATGCCCAAGGAAACCCAGCCCAAGGGTGACAGCAGGGGTGTAAGCACCATAGGAGCACCCCTCCAGGGAGGCTCCTGACTGAGGGGACAGTGTCTCCCAGAGGGTGGGCACTGGGTTTCTCATTTCCCACCTGCTGCGCTGGGCAGGGCTGAAGGCCAGCAGCCAAGGCCCTGGCGATTTCCGACTCTGACATGGAGTGGAGCCCCCCACCCCTTCTGATTCCTGGACTCAGCGACAGGAGTGGCCTTCCCTCCATTCCACTTCGCCCTTGCAGGCCGCCAACCAGGGGCTGGCACCTTGGCTTTGATTCTCAGCCAAAATAAACTTTTTCTCCTTTAAATTATGTATAGCAGGTATTTTGTTTCAGGAATGAAAACATGACTAATACATGATCCAAACTGTCTATTGTTGTTGTTGTTGTTGTTGAGCTACAGCCTCAGTCCCTACACTGTCCACACAAAACTAAGGCATCCACAGAAACAGGAAGTGTGACAGATGCACAGTGAAAGTGGAGGCACGGAAACTGCTGCCAGAGGGCCCTGATGTCAGGCCTCACATCTTCATGGTCTCCAAATATGTTCAAAGGACCGAGGAAAACCTTTAAGAGCGGGGTATGGGGCAAATATCTCATCAAACAGAGAACATCAGGAAAGAGATGAAAACCACAAAAAGATGCAGAGGGAAAGTCTGACGTTGGAAACCATGTTTCTCACTCTGTTTGGGTTGGTGGAACAGAACACCAAGGCAGGACAGAGCACAGTGGCCGGCAAGTGTGTGTGACCCGTGAGCCGCCGGTCCAGCACATGCAGAAGCCCTGTCCTGTGCCGTCTTCAGTGCCTCAGGCACAAGGTCAAACAGGGACGACGGCCTGGCCTGCGCCTGGCGTGGAGTGGAGGTATTGGCCTCAGGGTCACCGCCTGCTCTCTCTGCCGGCCGCTCTGCAGCGGTACAGAGCTTGTCTCCTCTCCCGCGGCTGTGCTCACTCTGCAGAGCACTTATTCTCGGAGCATTTCTTCTCCCTCTTTATCTTACCTTTAATACTTCTAATATATTTTATAAATGTAAAACCTCACCACTTCACTTTCTGTCTCAGTCTTTGCTCAGGCAGCGAGAGTTGGGAAGCGACCCCTGAGAAGGGTCCACAGCCCCCCAGTAACCCACTGAGAATACCACCCATAAGGGGGTTCGCACAGCGAATGCTGACTTCTCACAGCTCAGGAGGCTGGGAAGTCCAAGACCGAGGTGCACTGACTCAGTGTGGGGCGCTGTGTCCTCACACACCGCGGGGAGGGACGGCAGCTCTTCCACAAGAATGCGAACACTCCAGGGACACAAGTGCTGATCATTACTGCTCCACCCTCACAGGTATTTTTTCTTGCAGAGGTGGAGACAATGCAGGACCTCTTACATGCAAAGCCAGCACTTTTCTCTGAGCTGTATCCTCTGATTTCTCCAAGCTACATTTTTGAGTCAAAGAATTGTCCTTTGTGCCATCGATCAAAAACTAGTGAAAAGGGAACTGTCATGATCACAGTATAGAAACCGACCCGACAGGCACACGCAGCGGGGGAGGTACTGCCAGTTTTGAATTGTTGGAGTTTCAGTTCAGAGTGATGGAGAAAGCCATGGAGGTGGATAGTAGGTCTGGTTGTACAACTTTGTGGGTACACTTTGTGCCTCTGAATTGTAAGCTTAAAAATGGCTACAAAGGTGTATATTGTTGGGTATATTTTTACCACAAAAAATAATGACAGCAAATCAGAGAACAGCAGAACTGCTTGCGCACCTCCCCCAGGAGCCTGCTCAGCTACTGCAGCCCTGTGGCGCTGCCTGGGCCAGGAACCCAGTGCAAACAGAAACAAACCCTTCCTCTTTGGTGTTTTCAGGGCCAGAGAGTGAGCCCAGGGGTGCTCTACCACAGAGCTACATCCCCAGCTCTTTCTATTGGTTTTTTAAAATTTTGAGACAAGATCTTGCTAAGTTACCCATGTTTAGGGTACTTTATGTTCTTCCTGTGTCAGCCTCCTGAATAGCTGGCTTTACAGGGGTGCACCCCAATGCTCAGCAAAGCTTTCCTTGTTTAAATTGATTTCTCTAATTACAGTAATGAAAAGCTGACATGTGGCCCCAGACTGTAACCAGGAACCTGAGCGGTGAATGAACCCTCTGTCCTTGTAAGCTACCTACTCTGTAAGATCATGTTATTATCAGTAGAAAATGGACTAATGCAGACAGCATACTCAAAGTACTGAGATAAAAACTGGTCAATCCAAGAGAAAGAAATAAAATGAACAAAGACGGGAAAGGAAGAAGTTAAAGTATTGTTAATTGCAGATGACATGATATTCTACGTAGAAGACTCCAAAACCTCCACTAAAAACCTGTTAAATTTCATAAGCAAATTCAGTAATATACCTGGATAAAAAGTCAACACTCAAAAACCAATAGCCTTCCTGTACACAAATAACAAACTCATTGAGAGAGAAATCAGGGAAACAATGCCTTTCACAACAGCATCCAAAAATTTGAAATACCTAGGAATCAATCTAATGAATGATATAAAAGACCTAAACATTGAAAACTACAGTACTCTTTTGAAAAAGGAGGTCAAAGAGGACATTAAAAAATGGAGCCATATCCTGTGTTCTTGGGTAGGAAGAACCAATATAGTGAAAATGGCCATACTTCCAAAACTGTTATACAGATTCAATGTAATCTCAATCAAAATTCCAATAGCATGTCTTACAAAATTGGAGAAAACCATCCTAAATTTCATCTAGAACCAGAAGAGACCTAGAATAGCAAAGGCAATCCAGGGCAACAAAGACAAGACAGGTGGCATCATAATCCCTGACTTGAAATTGTACTATAAACCTATGGTGATAAAAACAGTGTGGTATTGGCAAAAGCAGACCCAAAGATCAGTGAAAAGATGCAGAAACAACTCCAGACACTAAGCCACCTTATCTTTGATAAAGAGGCCAAACACATTCACTGGAAGAAAGATAGCTTCTAATAAATGGTGCTGGAAAAACTGGCTCTACACATGGCAAAGATTAAAACTGGACCCATATCTTTCACCATGTACTAAACTAAAAGTAGAATGGAGCGAAGATCTTACTATTAAAACCAAAACATTACATCTACTGGAAGATAGAGTAGGTAAAACTCTTGAACACATGGGTGTAGGCAAAGACTTTATGAACAAAACTCTGATTACACAGGAACTATCACAAAGAATAAACAATTGGGATCTCACCCTAGAGAAAAACTTTTGCACAGCAAAAGAAACCACCAACAGAGTGAAGAGACAACCACAACATGGGGAAAATGTTTGCCAGGTGCTGTTCCTCAGACAAAGGATTATTATTGAGAACATATAAAGAATTAAAAAAAAATCAGTCCTACAGACTCAAAGACTCAATCCAAAAAATGGGCATCTGAAATGAGCATACAGTTCTCAGATGAAGAAATACAAACATCAACTAAATATGTGAAAAAATGTTCAACATCACTGGTCATTTGAGAGATGCAAAGTAAAACAATGCTGAGATTTCACCTCACCCCAGGAAGAATAACTAGTATTAAGAAATCAAGCAATAACAAATGCTGGAGAGGCTGTGGGGAAAAGGAACCTTTCTCCACTGTTGGTGGGAGTGCAGACTGGTGCAACCACTGTGGAGATCAGTGTGATGATTCCTCAAAAGTTAGGATTGGAGGTCCCATTTAACCCAGTTATTCCCCTTCTGAGTATCTTTCCAAAAGAATTAAAGACAGCATACCATAGTGACATATGTGTACCCATGTTTATAGCAGCACAGTTTATAAATGCCTATTGATAGGAATGGATATAAAAGATGTGGTAATTTTATACAACAGAGTACTACTCAGCCATAAAGAAGAATGAACTGGAGACTTTTATAGGTAAATGAATGCAACTTGAGAACATACTCACATTATTGCTTCTCGGCCTTTTGGCTAAGATCAAGTGGAGAACATACTCACTAGTGAAATAAATAAGATACACATATGTAAACATTGTATTGTTTCGTTAGTGTGAGATGAAAGAAACAACATGCATGCATATGTGTATAAAAATAAATAGTTATTCTACTGATTTCTCTGAGTTCACTGAAGAGAAAGATTTGTGCTGGTACTGCTGGAACAACTGAATGCAGATGTCTTGTGCTCTGTCTGAATGATTTGGGGATGACAATAAGCAATCTGTGTACCATTGTTGTCCCCTGATTGATGTATTATGAAATTTTGTTATATTTTCTCCTCCTCCTCCTCCTCCTCCTCCTTCTCCTTCTTCTTTTTTCTCCTCCTCCTCTTTCTTTCCTTTTATCCATGAATAAAATGGATTGGAAAAAAAAAAAAAAAGAAAGACACATCCAGATAAATAAAAACTGAGAAAAACTATTGCCCAAAGTTCTGGTTAATAAGAACTACAGAAAGAGGTTCTTCAGGAAAAAGCAATGGCCCAGAACGGCCCCGCATGGAACCCCAGGACAACCCCCAAGGCCTCTGCGCCTGAGGAGGCAGCAGAACTCTCCCTCTCTCTCCAGTTTAAAAGTCAGCTGTGTGAAACAACCCTGTGCAGTGCCTGCGTAGAGTCGTCTTGTGACACACAGGAATAGAAAATAGTGTGTGGCTGCACGAGGGTGAGGAAATGAGACCAGAGCCACATCCGGCCACAGGAGCCACAAAGACAGCTGGTGTGGAGATGTAACAAGCCTCTGTAAGAGGACTTGCTCTGACTGTAATGGAGTGAAATTCATAAAAACAACAAAGGACACAACGCCTGCCTGGCAAGCACAAGGTCCTGAGTTCGATTGCCGGTACAAAAAACAAAAGAATAAAGAAATTTTTGAAAATTTACAGATACATGGAAATAAAACAACAAAATATCAAACAGGATGAAGTTAGTGAAATAGATGTAAGAACTAAATGGTGAAAACTCAATATTATTGAGGTAAATTAAAGAAGACCTAAATAAATGGAAAGATATACCATGTTCATAGAATTAAGATATAAAATCTACTCAAATGGATCTATAGCTTTAGTGCAATCACAGTCAAAATCCCTGAAGCTGTCAAACTGATTCTCAAACTGGGCCAGGTGGCCTACTGCCGTAATCCCAGTACCTGGGACTCTGAGACAGGAGGATCACTGTGAGTTCCAGGCCAGCCTGGGCTACATAGTGGGTTTAAGGCCAGTGTAACCTACATAGTGAGACCCTGTCTCAAAAACAAACAAACAAACAAACAAAACAAAAAACTTGATTCTCAAATTTAGAAAGAAATGCAAAAGATCTATAATAGCCAAAAGAGTTTTAAGAAAGAAAGTAGATTTCACAGTACTAAATTTCAGGGTTGCCACTCTCCCTGACAGGGCAGTGTTGGGACCTGTGTGGACACACAGGTCCCTTAGCAGGCCGTCTGCAGATGGCAGTAGTTCTGACAAATGGAACTCGGTCATTTAATCGGAAAGGATAGTATGGTTTCAACACTCATTGCTGAAAAATTGGGTATTTATATGAAAAAGCAATAAAACCGCACTTTTTTTTATACCATACACAAAATATAATCAAAACAGATTTAAACCTTAACAAATATGACATAACTATAAAATCATCAGTAGAAAACACAGGAGAAAGCCCTGGTAGACCTGGGGTAGGTTAGCTTTTTCTTAGGATAAAAAAGTAGAAATTATAAGAAAAAAACTTGAAAAAAGCCTATCAAAATTAAATATTTTTATTTTTATTTTTATTTTTATTTTTTTGGTACCAGGGATCGAACTCACGACCTTGTGCTTGCCAGGCAGGCGCTTAGGCCACTTAGCTAAATCCCCAGCCAATATTTTTATTTTCAAACACTCATGAAATATAAGCAGCTGTAAATGGGGATAAACAATTCACACTACATATATCTAACAAAGGCCTTACACGGCACACATATGGAGCTTGTATTAAAAAATGAAACAAGCAGATGCTATTGTGCCCCTCAAGAGGCTGTCCTGGGCATGAGCTGTTTCGCCATGCTCACCTCTTCCTCTGGGCTGGCACTGGGTCAGGGCAGGTTGGAGGACTGGTGTCATGCCCAGACGTGGCCAGAGTGCCAATATGGCACCCCTGTGTCCACCAAGCCCTGGGTGGGGGTCTGCAGAAAGAAGGATGGGACCAAGATGGGGGCCACAGACTGACACCTCAAGGAGAGGAGATATTTGGAAAGGATCGCCAGGCAGGTGGCAGCTGGCAAGAACAAACATTGCAACATACCATGCTGTGCAAACAAACTGCCCCATTTGCAAAGAAATCCTGGCAGTGTTAATTATCAAGGATGTGGAACACAACTGGCCTGCTTTCACATTCTTTTTTTTTTTTTTTTTTTTTGAGACAGGGTCTCACTATGTGGTTCAGGTTGGCCTTGAGTGCACTTTGTAGCCCAGGCTGGTCTTGAACTTGCAGTGACCCTCCAGCCTCAGCTTCCCAAGTGCTGGGATTACAGGAGTGCGCCACCATGCCCAGCTGCACTTACATTCTTGATGGGAATTTAAATATTCTAGTCAGCACGCAAAACAAGTTGGTTTTCTCCGGGAGTTGCCACATGAGTCTTGGCTGTTCCCCTCTAGGGTGTGTGTTCATGTGCAGATTTGTATGTGACTGCTGGGGCAGATTCATGCATACGTGCCCAGAGCCACAACTAACCTGTCCATAAGCAGGTGACAGGATAAACAAATCCTGGTGCATTTATACAAGTGAAGAGACTCTTGTTGGTAGTATGTACCCACGCCTCAGATTCCCAGAAATGCCATGCTGAAAGAAGACCAAGGAGAGCTGGCTCCTTCTACCGGAGAGTGGAGCCAGCTGTGATGGTGCACGTCGGCAGTCCCCGCACTCAGCGGGCTGAGGCAGGAGGGTCACTGTGAGTTCAAGCCAGCCTGGTCTGCATAGTGAGACCCTCTATCTCTCAAAAGAAAAAGAAAATAATGTTGAAAATCAGGTCTCACCTACAAGGACAGAAATCAGGCCTGTGGGTTGGGAGGCTGGGAGGCTGGGGACCAGCTAGGAGGAGCCAGTGACCCTTGGCTGGAGAGACAGTCTCTGTCTGGACCATGAGTGCTGTGATGCTGGTCACATCTGCCGGGCTGAAAAGCACAGGCTCTGGAAATGGGTGTATTTCATACCGACGCACTCCTTAAGCACCCGGCGGAGCTGAGGTTCTCTGGAGAAGCTGCCTATGTCCACACTGGTGACCTGGCTGGCTGGGACCTCGGTGGAGGACATTGTCATTGCTGCTGGAATGCAGCTGGCCAGGGTTTGAGCAGCGATTATCTCAGGCTATTCCGGACCTTTAGATAAAGAGTCCTTGACTTGCATCCTTTGCCTCTCACTAGGATTCTTGAGACTCTTAGGCAAAGCTCTCAGAAAGGAGCACGTTGTTAAGTGGGGCAGCACTCCAGCCATCTCCAACCCCAAAGCTGAGGCTGGGGACCACCTGGAACCTTGTCCTTTCACAGGGCACCACCCCCTGCTGCATATGCGCAAAGTGTTGACTCCCCACTCTTTCCTCTTCCTGTACAAAAGCCTCATGACCTCTTTCACTCTGGAAAATGTCATTCAGGACAACTGAATCTGTGCTCTTGGGCTGTGGTCACTCATATTTGACTTAAAATAAACTCATCCCAAGACTCTTAGGGCTGGGAATGGTGGCACATACCATACCTCAGCACTCCGGGAGGCTGAGGCAAAAGGTTCACAAGTTGGAGCCCAGCCCAGGCCATTAGTGACTTACCAAGACCTGGTCTCAGAATCAAAGCTTAAAGCCAGGTGGTGGTAGACACCTGTAATCTCTTAGCACTGGAGTCTGAGGCAGGATAATCACAAGTAATCTTGAGGCCAGCCTGGGCTACCCAGTAAGCCCCTGTCTAAAAAGAAAAAAAAAAAGTAAATCTATAAAAAATGAGAAATTGATTGGGGCGTGGTGGTGCACTCCTGTAATCCCAGCATTCAGGAGGCTGAAGCAGGAGGATTGTTGCAAGTTCAAACTAGCCTAGGCTACAAAGCGAGCCTAGGGCCAGCCTGAACTGCATCGCAACACCCTGTCTCCAAAAGAAAAAAATGAAAAGCTGAAGAAAGGGACAAAGCCCTGGGATCATCTTCAGTACTGGGGGAAAAAAGATTCAGTTATAACATGTGCGTTCTATTTCTGAAGGACATGTAATTTGTAAGTTTCCTTTTTCTTCTCATTAATGTCATGGCCCTTTTGGGTGCTCCAGCCGGTTCCCTTATCATGGCTCACCTGTACAGAGCGAGCTCGGCAGCCTCCAGGCTCGGCTGCATAGCCCGAGCAGGTCCTGGTCTGGGAGTGGCTTCCAGGCCCCCCCGGCCCCAGTGCTCCAAATACCCCATGTGGAGGACTGGGCTCTATATGGAAGGAGGGGACAAACACTACAGAGGCCGCTTGGATTTGGGGACAGATAACTGCCATGGTTCAAACCTAGAAAGACACCAAAAAGCTCCTCGCCAGGAGCGCCTCTCGACTCCACTCCCTGCCTGTCACCAGCCCCACACCTAACCCTAGCAAACCCTGCCAGTTTATGTACAAACCACACAACTAGTTGGGTTCCTGCCTTTCTTTTCTTTCTTTTCTTTTTTCTTTTTTTTTTTTTTTTTTTTTTGGTATGGGGGAATCGAACTCACAACCTTGCACCTGCCAAGCAGGCACTTATGCCACCAAGCTAAATTCCTGGCCCTTTCTTTCTTTCTTTCTTTCTTTCTTTCTTTCTTTCTTTCTTTCTTTCTTTGTTTCTTTCTTTCTTTCTTCTCATCAAGTTCATACATTGAACACATCCTGCATTTAGTTGTTTCCCTTAGTATCCCTGGAGATCATTCTACGTTAGGGTATAAAAACTTACATTTCAGAGCTGTGCAGTATACTGTGGTGGGCACGTGTCACACTTGCAACCCTGCTTCAGTCGCCCAAGTGCTATTTCGTCCTCCTCGCACGCCCGAGGGCGCTATGAGCAGTTTGAAGCCAGCGCCTGTGTCCTGTCTCCTGTCGCAGCTTTTCAGATTACTGCAAACCAGTCAGCTGGTGATCTAGTGAAAATGCAGATTTGGGTCCAAACAGTGCCTGGTGTCCTGCGTTTCAGAGCTACTCCTACTGATCTGTTTAATCCAAGGAAAAGGGTTAGGAGTAGGATTAGGAAAAGCTGAGACTTATGTTCCATAAATGAGATTTACTGAATCAGGGGAAGTTCTTCCTTGGATGTATTTCCTTTCTAGGCATAATTTGTTCCTAGGTGACTCAGGGATACACCAGGGAGAGAGGGACGGCAGGGAACACAGGTGCCTGAGTGCCACCTGCTGGGACCCTGAGCTGCTGTGTGCCAGGTGCGGGCAGGCAGTCTCCCTGACAGTTTAGCTGCAGCAACAGCCCTGTGATGATGCCAGCCAGAGGTGTGAGCTAAATACCCAGGTGACATTGGGCGGGGCTGGGGCCCTTCGCTGGGTCAGGACCTGGGAGTTGGCGCCATCCGCCCGCCCAAGGGGAGGGCGTGTCCTGGACTGGCCGCCAGAGCTACACCTCAGGCAGGTCCCTTATCTCCGGTGAGAGTTAACTAACATCTCCAAATGGCTCCCTTTTTGTTCTAGGTTTAAGAGAGGAAAACGCTGCTATGAGGAACTGAAAGTAAAATTTCCCAGGAAGCTAGAAAGTCTGCAGTAGCATTGTTTTCTGTTAGAAAGCACGGCATTCATGTGCACACACGTGTGTGCCTGTGTGCTGGGTGGGGAGCCCGTAAATCAGGCAGCAGCTAGTGCACAGAGTGGGGCGCTCGCTGGCCAGCCGGGTCTGGGGACTGGAGAGGTGTGCAGCCGCTTCTGGAGGCTTGTTTATCTCACCCCCTCACATCTGCCCCGTGTGTGAAACTCTCAGCCACACACAGCATCACCGTGGGTACTCAGCACACGTGGGCGCGCTGGGCCCGAGTCTACCCCTTCGCTGTACTCTAAGGCTGCCTGAGCTGCGTTTGTCTCCACTCTGCAGTGCAGAGACTGAGGCCACAAGGCCACAGAAAGGGCGCTGGGAGGAAGAATCAGCAGGTGCCTCTGCCCGCTCGGCCCAGGGGGCAGGGGCTCCCTCTGAGTCTCCCAGCCCCAGAGCCAGCTTTACAGTCTTAACGGGCAGCCGGTTAAATACAAACTGACTTTTGTTCCTTCCAAGGAAAAGCGTTAGGAGTGGATTAGGAGACGCTGAGACTTACTCGGGTGATTGTTATATAAATAAGATTTCTTGGATTTGGGGAGTTTCTTGATTTGCATTTCCTGTGTAGACCTAATTTGTACTTTTGGTCCTGACACCCACCCCCCATCTGGCTCCTGGAGTTGTTCTCTGGGTGTGACGTAGCCCAGACCCGGGGCACCCCCCAGCAGGCTGAGACACTCTGCGGTGCAAACCATCATCTTTAACTCTGAACAGCTGCAGGGGTTACCTGGGGAGGCGCACAAGGCTGTGCTAGGGACAGAAGCTGGGGCCTCATGCAGCCAGGCCAGTGCTCTACTGGACCTGCACCCACAGCACTCACCCCCCCTTTTTTTTAAAGCAAGGATATCGGTAAAGATCTTGGTTTTCTAACACTGTGAACCTATTCCCAACAACCAAGCTGGCAGAACATAGAAATCCCAGGTTTGCACGATTAGCCTTGTGCAGTCCCAGTGCCTCAGCAGGCCTGACTCCCAGCTGTCCTTCCAGCCTTTGCTGCAGGACGGAGTGGGGCAGGCCGGCACTTAGCAGAGCCCAGTCTGCTCTTCCTCTGAGAACTCCGCTGTGCTCTGCACTTCCTCGGTTACACTAACACCATTAAGAAATGGGTGAAACTTGATTTATATATTTCGTTCCAGTGAAAATTCTAGCATTTAGTTTTAGAGCAGGCAGGAGTTGTAAAGAGAATCATGTTCTTCCTGGGCTGGGCCACAGAACTGGTGGGTGCCACCTCTGTACTGACCAGCAGCAGCGGTAAGGGGAGGTGACTTGGTTCAGATCCCGGAGCTCAGCGGGTGGCCTCAGGGAAGCCACCGAGGCTGAGCTTACCCTCAAGCCTTCAGGGGCAAGCCGCCTGGCCAGAGCCCAGCTTTATGCTGATCCTGGGTTTTAAGTTCCTTCCTCAGCACGGTTCCGGCACTGCCTACCTTATGGGGATGCACAGAAGGGTCCCCACATGGTAAGTGTGGCATTTCACTGCCCCTGGCTGCTTTAGAACACAGTATCAAGCCAGGTGTGGAGCCAAGTACCTGTGATCCCAGCACTCTGGGAGGCTGAGGCAAGAGGACTACAAGTTCAAGCCCAGCTTGGGCAATTTAGTCATTTAGTCACTTAGCAAGACCTTGTTCCAAAAGGGGGGGGGCCTAGGGATGTAGCTTACTGGGAAGGCCTGCTGGGTGCAACCTTCATAAAGCAACGAATGTGGTGCCAGAAGTCAAGTGCCTCACAGGCAGGGGACGCCATACTAGCTCCCCCATGTGGCATGAGCCCTGTGTCTGGCTTGGGTGGCTTCCACAAGGACCTTGACGTGAGAAGCACCCAAGTATGCTTCAAGGGACAGTGGCTACCTGAGGGCACTGGCAGCAACAGAGCTCCAAACTCCGGTGCATGAAATACAAAGAAAACAAGCAGCACTGGTAACAACACATTTATTTATGTACCCTGTTGTGTGACCCGGAGGTGCTTTTCATTTTCCAATAGTTAAAACAATTAAAGTTCCAGAAGGTAAACTAGTGTTTTATTGTTGCTCGAAAGCATAGGTAAACAGACATGGCAGCACAGCAAGGGATTCTAAACAGATCTCACCTTTCGGTGGTTTAAGTATGGCCTGCTAGGCTTTGGCAACAGATCTAGTATGTAGATTACCACTAAGATTCTAAACCTCATGGTTTCCTTCAGACACAACAGGAAAAAGCTGGATATAGCTTTTGAACTTCAGGACTTGAACCAGGAAGTTGCAAGAGGCCAAAAGACTCAAGCCTGAAACTGACAGAACTATTGCTACTCAAAGTGAGATCACAGCAGGCACTGGCAAACCTGGTACTCCTCGCTTTCTGTAGGCTCAGTCTGTTCTGAAAATAACCCACTGCAGATGCAGGCTGCCAGTCTTTCATGTACCAGTGAAAGGCATTCAGACAGATCCCAAGTCAAAGAACTGGACGGCAGGTCCAGCCGGCTTCCCTACAGAACCAGTCTTTCCCAGCAACTGCTGCCATGGGATTTTCAAGTTGCCTTCCCCTCTCCTGCCTTCGAAACACTACAGCACCAACTGCAGACCTCATCTGTGTGACCAACTGGTACTCACTGCAAAAGAGGCTCTGAGGATGTGCTGATCACCAAGGATGTGATTTCCACTGCATCAAATTAAAATTATATACTCCTGGAAACATGAGGGAGTTCTCAGATCCTCGAAAATATGGCTAAGGAAGTAGAGAACTCAAAAAAGGAATCCACCTCCAAGAAACTAATCCAGTATAACAAAGAACTAAGTGCCCTGTCTAGGAAAAAGTTTATTAATAAACAACTGGGACATCATACATCGTTTCTTTGGCGATTAAAGTGCAGGCTATGAAATGGCATAGAAAATAATGCATAAAATAGTGCAATCCTAAGGTGCCACTATTTTTATGAAGCATAGCCTATTATGCCTTTTCTCAAAATCCAGATGCAGTGACACCTTTTAGCTTATTTAAGCATTATTTATACTGTTTTACCCACATGTGGGGCTACACAGAGTATTTTAACATGTAGAATAACGCACACCCATCTTGAAACTACTAGAGATTAAGGCAATCCCCTGTAAAGTTCAGTACTCCAAAACACATGTTGCACAAAACAAGTTGCTTCCAAACCCAGTGGCTTTCGGCCTGATGGCACCAACGGGCTGCGCCGGCAGCAGGCCAGGCAGACACCCGGGCTGTGACTGCAGGGTGTGGGGACCACGTCAGTGAGTGTGTACGACCAGTGGACGGGTGGGGTCAGTCCTCTCCAATTTCTGCACACATCGTTTCACATTTTTACACATACTGGTGTTGCAGCATAATAAATTTAGGTGGACATGACACAGTAAAACAGACGTCTCTGAAAAGCAGTCAAGGTGATGGAAATGCTTTATGAAATGTTGCGCTATTAACAACACACAGCATTGACAGACAGAAAATTTGGGGCTGGGGGTAAGCTCCTAGGAAGCTGGTTTACAAATGCAATGTAACATCAGTTTTAGCTGATGAAAATGATGTGTGGCCTTCAGAACCATCAGTACCTGCAAGCTGCTCCAAATCAGGTGTGACATCTACCCAATAGTAAGCTCAATGACAGTCAAGGTGACAACCTATGGCAGTTTAGCTAGTTTGAAACTTCAACTCAACTGTAGTGTGTGGTTTGCCTACGTGTGGAATATTCACACCTTGACAAGTGCAACTCAAGACTGTGAGTATGTGCTGCAGATCTGGTGTGAGGAAAGAAAATTTACCTTCCGATACTGTGGATGGTCATTATAAAAGTCACATACTCATGTTAACCAATGCAAGACTACAGATACATTTAGGCTAACCAGATGGAGCTTAAAAAGAAATTCAGAAAAGTTTTTAACAATTTATTAACAACTACTGCAGAAACAATCTGAGGCTATTTCCCATTGATGCATAAAGTTCATACTTTGTAAACCTGCACTCGGCTCTTCAAAAAGTCTTCTTGTTAGCAGAAAAACAACTACTAAAGGCTGTGAGTATGCAAGAAGCCTCCTGCAAAGTTCTGAGACTATGGCTAAATCCTATGATTACAAAAGTGAGACCTGCTGAGAAAATGTGTTCCAGACAGGGACTTTTATGGATGACCTTGGCTGACAAATGCTTTTAGCAAACTGTTTATTTTAAAATTACCTTCCCAACAAACCATGAAACACTTAGATGTTACTTTATGGTTTTTCATTGAAAATAAACTACATTGTAAATGGAGTTTAAAAGTTAAGACACATAACTGACCAAAATCTGAGGACAAAATTATGAAAGGACAACACTAAAAATGGATAGGAAAACATTTCATTTGGTAACTTAACCTAAAGTACGAATAACCATGTCATGCTGGACGGATACAGGAGGTGGATAACCTTGTGCTTTTATTCAACTAAGGTACTTACCAAAACCTTAGGTTTCATACAGGTGTTAAACTCCCACCTGGAAAGGGATAATTTTCTACATTACACCTACATTTACTTTAAATAACTGAAGCCCAAGGCAGCAGTTTAAAAGAATAGTCAAATAACTACATAATTTAGTACATTAAAATAAAACTAGGACAGTGATAATTGAATGTCTCAAAAGTATACAGCTCGGGAAGAAAACCACTGTACACAATTTGGAGGTTGTTAAAGTGACCACTCAGAAGGGTGAACAGTGCAAGACATGCTTTCCAGTTACAAGCTCAAAACAGGAGTGCAAACAAAATTAAAGCTTCTGTGTAAAGTTAGGATAAGGAAAGCCTAAAATTAATATTGAAAAGCTTCCCTCAGGTCAGCTCCCAACAATGAAGTGATCAGACTGCTTTTTCATGGCACAATTTTCTTCAGTGAATTTTCCTTCAGTGGTAAAACTAAATCCACAAGCTGGGGCCCCCATTTGACCCTCAAGCACAGTGAGGAGTCAGGACCAGCACTACCTCCCAGAGGCCTGGTCTTGACAGAAAGAGCCTTGGACTGGGGTTCTGCCTCGGCCAGTGTACCTGAACCCTACAGAGGACAGCTAAAGCAACGGGCTTTAATAGTCTCTTGTTCCTATAAAACTGGAGGACAAATGGACTAACAATTCTCCCCTGGAGCAAGCAGTTGCAGTGGAAGATGTAAAGCGCTTAAATCAACGAGACTCTAAGAAGTGAAGAAGTACAGAGGTTCAAGGTCAATGCCAGTGCAAGAGCTTTTAAGTGGGCTGACTAGGCAGTGCATGCATCCATCCATGCGAATGTAGGATATGGCCCCAGAGAGAACTGAAAACGTGGATACCAACTGGATCCGTCCCTTGCCAGTAGTTTATAAAAATATATAGTCAATACTGTAGAGGCTCCTTCTACAGTCAATACTATGCAAGTCCTTTTAGTTACCCATTACTTCAATACCAAAAAGCTTAACTACTTTTCAGACATTCCAGACAAAGGTCACTTATAACAAAAAGTCAACTTTTTTTTAAACAAGATAGTGTCCATTTAAAAAGTAGGTTTTTTTTTTTCTTTCAAGTGAACAGGACATTTTCTGTATGAAACAACTTCTAGTCTGTCAAGACTGGTTTGCTTAAGATCCTAGGTAATGTGCATATATGCAGAAACAGACAAGACATTATCTGCACAGAAAAGTCAACTTCCCAAAACATGATAGAACAGGTCTGGTTAGTACAAATCTATTGCAAAATAAAAAGATTCTGTGCGTCCATTCCAAAAGGAGAAATAGGGAGAGAATGTCCCGACCATGAGTTTAGGCTGAAGTTGCGTTCTGAAAGCCTAGAAGCCCTGACACAGCGTTGTTCCCAGGATCCTGACAGGCAAAGCCACGCCTTCCTCTGGAGCAAAGCCCATGCTCCATCCGATTTACTTTCGATTCCGAAGCCGCTTAGATTTTCTAGGCGAGTCGATGGCTCCCATGGCCTTTCTCCGCTTCCGCGGAGACTCCTCACTCTGCCTCGGCCCAGAGGAGCTTCCCACCGCGCTTTCCATGACCTCCCGCAGTTTGCGCTCCAGCTCCGCCAGCCGCGCATTCTGCTCTCCGATGACCTGGGTCTGCTCAAGCAGTTTCTGATCTTGGTCTTGAAGCTGCTTCTGCTGCTCCTGCACTTTGGTGCGAAGCTCAGAAATCTCCCGCCTGAGAACAGTCACACCAGCACCGTTGGTCTTGACCTGTTGCTGGAGTTTAGTGACCTCCTGTCGCGAAGGGTTCTGCTTGGAGAAGAGCTGCATTGTCGTCAGGGCTGCAGACGGTCCTGGAACTGTGGAGAAACAGTTTCAAAGGGTCACCACTTAACATGTTTCCGGACCAGGGATGCTTAGGTAAGCTCATTTAGAGTGCAATGTCCTCCTCTCGCTTCTGAGAATTTCCCCTTTGCAATCTATTTGGTCGAACAGATTAATAGGATGATTATTGAACTATAAATTAACTTGAATTCTCCCTACCCTGCTCACAGAGCAATACAGTATGCTGAGTGCCAGCAAATGGAGAAAGCACTGAATAGCAGAAGCATGGATTTCAAATACTATCAAGCACTTTCAGGACCAAGTAAGAAAACGTAAGTGCTCAAATAAGGCTGCCTGTCTTATTTTACACACACAAAATTTCTGAGTTAGAAGTAGACCTATCACGTTTTTCGGATACTTTCTGCAGTAGTGGGGACTGAACTCAGGGCTTCACTCATGCTGCGCGAGCCTCCACTGCTCAGCTACGGCCTGACCCTCCCGGTTCTCATGTTCACTCTGTACTCTGCTCAAAGCTTGGGTTATGTCACCCAAAATCACCAGGAGGTACTGCTGCCATGGTGTATGAAGGCTTCAATACTACTCTTTTTGAAGAATCACTGGAATATAACACGGACACAGAATTCACAATTCTAAACTGGTGACGGCATTTTGAAAAACCTTCTCCCCTCAACCTTTTTTTGAGACAGACTCTCATTATGTAGCCCAGGCTGGCCTTGAACTCCTGCCATCCTGTCTCAACCTCTTGAGTGCTAGAATTACCAGTGTGTACCACCACATTCATCATTTAGATCTTTTCTCCTAAACATTTTCTAGAAGAACCACCAGCCTATTCCTACCCCGAACCCAGCACCCTTGTTTTCTCCTTGCACATATACAACCACACTACTTACCTCTCATCCTCTCCACTTATCCTAGCCAACTGCAATGTGCTCCAAGCCTCAGAGCCCCTCACCTCCCGTGCCACAGTCAGCCGCACCAGCCCACCCAGGCCTCGTCTTCCTCATGACTCTGCCTTTGCTGTGTGGACACTGCCTTGAAGGGTTTCTCTTACCTACAGCAATTTAATTTTAAGTGGGCCAGACCTTACCTGTAGCAGCGGCAGGTTCCTTTCCGTGTCCACAGGACACAGCACAGTGCCGTGCACATGACAGGTGTTTAGGAAGCAGTATCGACACTAATGCTGAGATGCTGCAGGCTTTCTGTTAAACCAGAGATTACTGAGCCCACAGAGCACTGTGGGGCACGAACTAATGGGAGCAGAATAAAGCTTGCTAAGCCCTCCCTCCCTGCTTGAAGTATATGCAAGGGCGGAGAATACTGAACAACTTCAAAAACTAAGGGCACAAATCTCTAGGATCCAACATACTTTTACAATGGCTATTGGAGGGCTGGGGATTTAGCTCAGCGGTGTAAGTGCCTGCCTTGCAAGCGCACTGTCGTGAGTTCGATCCCCGACACCGATTAAAAAAAAAAAAAAGCTACTACAGAAGTGACAGTGTTCAAAGTGGCTTTAAAAGAGCAGCAGACTCTGTGGTGGCTGAGGCAATTTACTGGATTACTTCCACGAAGAATTTTAGGTTTTAACATATGCCTAACTCTGTTTTTAAAAAGTATTGAGTAATCAGAACCCCCCCAAATATATAACTTTTAACCCAACAGTGCTACCTTAATGAAACTTACTGTTAGTCTATAGTTGTGGAGAAATGCAAAGATTTAGTCATAAAATTCTTCTACAGACTATAATTTAACTAAAAAACAAGATACAGGGAGCTGGAGATGCAGCGTAGTGTGGTAGAGCACATGCTTAGCTAGGTTCAATGCCCAGCAGCAAAACAAAACAAAACATCGCCACAAATAAACTAAAAAGACTAGAAACAATGATGGATTCTTTATGGTCTATAACATAATCTGTCATTAAAAATGATGTCAATAAACACTGACTAACAAAATTTCAAGATACACTGTTGGGGAGCAAGTTATAAAACTAAGCACACACATTAATCTAATCAGAAGATACTGTATACAAGAGCTACCTGGAGGAGAGCCCATGAGTCTTCCAGACACGTCTGATCCTGGCAGTTTCCTCTTCAGAATCGGAACGATCTTCTCATCAAAGTATTCCATGGCCATGGAGGAAATGTCCCTTAACTCTTGGAGGACTTCATGAGCTCGCTGTGGGGCTCTGGTAGAATTGACATATCTCAACACACGATAAATCTCATCAATTACCTAAAACAATGAGTTCTCATTAGCACTTATTAAGAAAATGGCTACACAGCAGAGAAGCGATGACTGGTTCTGCAGTTCCTATGGAGATATACTGGCCATGGGTGATAGTACCAGCTGCGACATGCAGCTTTGCACTTCTTACGCTACTTTATAATCAATTTTACTAAACAACTTTCTGTTTATTTTGTCTTTGAGACAGTCTCATTATGCAGTTCAGGCTGTCCTTGACCTCACTATGGAGCCCATACCGTTTCCAACTCTTGGTGATCTTCCTGCCTCAGTCTCCTGGGTACTGAAATTAAGCTGTGAGCCACCACACTCAGGTTACTAAGGACCCTTTATGAACCAGGGACTCTGCTAGAGCTAAGGAATCAGCACAAATAAAAGAGTTCTTGCCCTAAAGGGTAGCAGAGTACCTGGAGAGACAAATGCACACATCAATGATGCAGAGAGGGCCCAACAAACTGCTAAAGAAACCAAGGGACTGAACAAAGGAATTAAACTCTGTATGGGAGCAGGGGTGGGCCCAAACCGTAGGCTATTGACTGCCTGTGCCCAATTCCATTTCCCAAAGCCCCAGGGATTCAGCCTGAGTGCTTTCACCCTTTGCACTGCCCGCCACACATTCTATCCCTTGAAGTTTGGTTCTCTAAGAGCTGCTGTGGTTTGCAATAGGTTCCTTCAGACCATGCTTTCTTGCCATCACCAATGGGTAGCAAAGATTCTTCTGTCTTAACAATAACTGCAACAGGGAACCACAGGGCACAGCACACATAGAGAAGGCGAAGTTCTTATGGCCCTGGTTCCTGACTTTTTTTTTTTTTTGGTGCCAGGGGTCAAACTCATGACCTTGCGCTTGCCAGGAAGGCACTTATGCCACTGAGCTGAATCCCCAGCCCTGGCTCCAGACTCTTGCTGGAGAGGCACTCCACTGCCCTGGGCATTGGTCTCTCAGCTTTTATCCCTATAATGGCAGCCTGAGTTCTTCCAAAGGCTTCCACAGCGACCCGAGGATGACTCTTCCCACCGGAGACACCGTGCAGCTGACTGCACTGCACGAGAGCGAGGGGTTGGTAAATCATCACATCTGTCACCTGGATCCCAGACAACCTGGCACCACACACATTCTGCCTGCACTCCCCACTCGAGCTCTGTCTGGGGTCTCCCCTTCTTTTCCAGGCTGAGCACTGCTACAGACACAACGTAGTAGAACAGCACCTGCCCACGCTCACAGCCTAGGAGCCCCACGATGATCCGTGCCAGCCTATAGTGACACTTGCTTAACAGATGCCAGAACAACGAACTGCCAGAGAGGACTGTGGAAGAGGCTGGCGTCAGCGTGGAGAACTGCCCAGGAGTTGCCTAGGCAACCGTCCGTGTCCAGGGGAGGGTGATGAGATATGGCAGGCTGTCTAGGGTGACATTGACAGCAGACAGCTGGAGTGAAGTCACTGCAGAGGGTGGTGAGGCCGCAGCAGCCCATCGCAGTCAGAAGTACCGCCAGAGCCTTGGGAACAAGCAAGTGAGCGCAGCAGCATAGAGTCCAAGGCACCAGCAGGTAAGGATGCGTTTGTTTCTGGCATTACTACTCCATATGGAATTCATCTTTGAAGAAGGTAGCTTTTGTTTCAAAAACTTATTTAACTACTGTGGTTAAAAACCACTACCTAGCTGGGGATTTAGCTCAGCGGCATAAGCGCCTGCCTTGCAAGCAGGCAGTCGTGAGTTCGATCCCTGGTACCGATATAAAAACAAAAAAAACAAAAAAAACACTACCTATATTAAGAAGAAAAATGCAGTCATTGCCCCAGGCTCCCTGCAACTCTGTGAGCCTATCCTACACCCATGGTGGTCAACTACAGCATGCGTGCCACAGCAGGTCAGCTGGAACACGGTGAGCTCTAAAAGGTTTGCCACCACTGCCCCAGAGTTAAGACAAGCATCACTCATGTCCTGGCTCAGCATACTTGGTAAAATGAAAACCATGAACAGGAATGAGAAAACTGTTATTCTTATGAAAATTAAGAGAATAACAAAAATAATTTGGGGTATTTTACAAGAAAAAGAGTCATACGATTGTACTTCCTGGGGTAAATGGGCAGGAAAGAGCAGGACCGGTCATTCCAAGCCTGGAAGAGCAGTCCCAAGGCCAGTGCCAGCTCAGCTCATTGGGGGAGTTCAAGGGCAGGAAACAGGTAATATTTTATATGTACTTTAAACAGTAGGGTATCAGACTAGAACCTACAATACTTTTGTAAAATAGCTACCAATATTAGTTTTAGCTTATAAACATGTGTGTATATATATATATCTCCAAATAAAGTTATGAAAACTTAAAACTGTAAAAATTATGTAATACTCAAAAATAATAAAGATACAGCTAAAAAGCCAAGTGTGGTGGCACATGCCTATAATCCCAGCACCAGGGAGGCTGAGGCAGGAGAACTGCCGGGAGTTTGAGGCCAGCCTGGGCTACATAGTGATTTCAAGGACAGCCTGGACTGTATAGCAAGACCTTGTCTTAAAAACAAAACAAAAACAAAATAAATAAATTAATAGTCTAATAAGATTAAAAATACAACCCAAAATAGTATTTTCAAAAAGGTTTCTTTATTGACTAATATCTTATGTGCTAGTGCTAGGATATTAATTGATCATAGTAATTTTTTTTTTTTTTTTTTTTTTTTTTTGGTACCCAGGATCGAACTCATGACCTCGAGCTTGCCAGGCAGGTGCTTAAGCCACTGAGTTAAATCCCAGCCATAATTTTGTTTTTTTATCAGAGTTTTAGGGGCAGGGATACAGCTCAGCAGCATAGCACCTGCCTAATGAGTACAATGTCACAAGTTCGATTCCTGACACCAAAAAAAAAGTTTTGGAAAAAGCACTGCAATGCTCCACTGCTTTTTCAAATGTCCCCAATGCTAGTATATTGCACCCACAGCCACAGAGTGGTCATTACCTCTGTGAATTAAGTCAGTCCCATCTTATTGGCCATGGTATTTACAGACTCTGACCCCTCCTTCTGGAATATTCTCCTTGTGTATCTCTTCCAAGCCAAATTCTTTGCCCGTTCTTCTTTTTAGGTTTTTTGAGCTAAGATCTCACAAAGTATTTCAGGCTGGCCTCAAACCTGTGACAGTCCTCCTGTCTTAGCCTCCTGAGACTGGGATTACAGGTGTGTGCCACCATACCCCACTTCCTTGCCCATTCTTGTGGTCTCAGCAGCATCTTACTTTCTCAGAGTAGTCTTCTTGGCCCATAATGTCATCATGTTAACATCTTCATTAAATCTTTTATTGTTCCTTCAGATACAATTATACATTCTAAATCCATCTTTCTGGCAATCTGTCTTCCATATATCACAGTAAGCTCTGGGACAAAAGAGATCATATCTGGTTTCACTGTCAGATTCCCAGAGCCTAGAGGTGTGGCAATATATGGCAGATACTCAATAGATACGGTCAAGTATTTTAACCTTAAAACCGACATACTTATGTATGGGTAAGCTACAGAGTTAAGTTCAATACAATAATATGGTTTTTAGAGGACTGAACACAAAGGTCAGAGTTAACAGGATTTCTATTGAGAAGGATTTCTAAAAATACAAATACTTAAAATAGTACATTCATGTTTAATATAGCATCCACACCTGATTAATAAAGATCTAGCTATTATGTTTCTGTACATAAATACCAGCAGCAGAATATTCACAGTACACGTGAGTTAGACTGGGAATGACTGTTAACGGTTCAGGCATGAGAAGACTCAGATTCTAGGCTATGGAAGACAAAGACTTTCTCAGAGACTGCAAACAGCAGAACCTGAGTCAGATAGACTGTAAAAAGTTCCATGAAAGCCAAGCGTTGTGTGGAAATAAAAAAGCAGAGCTAAGATCTGTCTGAGAGCACCAGGTAGGTCCGAGAAAGACCATGATCACGGTTAGGGAAGCAGGAGCTGGGAACCTGACAAGGAATAAGCAGGGCTGGGCGGGGATGGAGGGTGCAGGCAGGAGCCAAGGCGGGCAGCCATGCTGGGTAGCACTACTGTCCACCTGGCATCTGTTCTAGGGGTACAACGTTGATTCCTTGGGGCGATTTTCAGATCAAAACATCACCCAGGCACTGCTACCTCATACTAAACTATACACTGTGGAATGTTATTTACTGTTTACTCTTCCAAAAATAGTGTGAAAATAAGGTTACTTTTTTGCACCTGCTCAAGTCCACTAAGAAAGATAATATTTTCAAATCTTTATACTATACAGAGATTTCACTCAATAGACTGGGCAATCCTGCATTGTTAATAAAACTTAAAATAGTTTTTTTTCTTCTCTCTAAAAGCTATGAGGAGGGGAACAAGATAAAGGAAGTAACTGTGTGTGTGGAAAAACTACACTGCTTCTCCCACAATTGTCAGCGTTGGCAACGGCATAAAGGTATGTACTTCTTATGTGTTAGAGACAGATCATTTTCTGAGTTGGTCTGGTCATTTCTTACATTATTTTGAGGTCCAGTGGAAAGAACACAGGCCTCAGTCAGGACACTTAATGGCTGTTTCTTGACCTTTAAAATAGTATGTTGTACACTGAGTCTTACGTAGGCTACAGATCACAAAAAGTCACTGATTGATTTTGACTGACTGCTGTACTGGGGATTGGGCCAAAGGCCTATGGACTGAGCTACATCCCCAGCCCTTTTAAAATTTGTTATCTTGAGACGGGATCTCACTAAGGGGCTGAGTTTCCCAGACTGGGCTTGAGCTTGTGATCCTCTAGCCTCCAACTCCCAGAGTGCTGGGATCACAGAGGTGTACTACCACGCCTGGCTTGAAAAGTGTTTTTGAATTTTAAGATGTGACACAACACAAGTGGAACAACTATTACATTTCTAACACACAGTTCACTGTGTCATGTTTAAATTAGCACAGTAATAAATGAAATACTACCTTCCTTTTTTTTTTTTTTTGAGACAGTGTCTCGCCATGTAATTCAGGCTGTCCTTCCTTGAATTCACTATGTTGCCCAAACTGGCCACAAACTTGCGGGGGTTACAGGTGTGTACCACCATGCACAACTCCATATTTTTCTGTTCTACTTGAGATTTCTTAACTTTACCATTTACCTCTTTTGCTTAATTAAAAAAAAATTTCTTCCATACTTCAAAAATTTAAATGGTTAAAATTCTGAAATTTTTTAATTTTTATTTTTTTTATTTTAAAGAGGGTAAAATTAAACAAAAGACAGCACAAGAAAGCAATGTAAAGACATAAATTTCAAAGCAAGACAATCAGAGATCTTCACTATCTATCATATTGTCTGTTGTTTTCTTCCAAATACTGTATATCTTCAAATACAGAGAATTCACGCAAAATAGCACAGTTATAGAACTGATCTGAACAGGATGAGGAAAGTGTTTTAGGTCTTCAAGACCAGACAATAGGGAAGCAAACAATGGCTGTCATAGTGTCTCTCATTCTCTTCAAAATAGCTGTCCATACCTTCATGTATGTTGAACTTAAACAAAACAGGCTAAAATCACTCTGAACAAAGAATGATAGTATTGCTGGATTTCACATCAGGATGCTACGGAATCAGCACTGGGTACTGTAGTGTCTCTTTGTCTTCAAAATAGTTGTTCATTTCATCATGTGTTATATAATTGGTTCTTAGAAATTTTGAGTATTCTTTATATGGCATGTGCTACACATCTTTAATTTCCCTAGAATATTATAGCTTTAAAAAAATTTTTTTTCTAACCTCACACAATTTCCTCGAAGGCTTTTTTCCTTCCTATTTGTTTTCTGAACATACTGGTTTAGTGATTCTCTGCTCTTTGCTTATACTTAAGACTGCAGCATATAAAAAGAATGATCAGAACTCCCTAGTTATCCAGAATGGGTGGAGCTGGGAGGATCTAGAAATTCAATATGGAAATATACTTTTCTCATTTTAAAAGATCAGACTGGGTATATTTATTGGGGGTGATCACAGTACAACCAAATTTAAGAGACAAAATTTCAACATTCCGCCAACATCAGATATACTACACCTAAGCTGAAGAACATCCCACCAAAGAACTGATGTATGCTATTTAAAAAGGTGAAGATGAAGAGACACAAAAGTGCCCAGAGACTGTTTCAGCACAAGCTCAGAGTCCATTCCCAGGCCTCCATGATATTCTAGACTGAGAAAGAAAATTGCTGGGAGCAGTAATAATTGAACATGTGATGAAATCTGAATGTAAACCATCAAGTAAATAGAAGTATTATTAACTTTTCTGATTTTTACATATGGACTATAGTTAAGTAAATATTATAGATCTTAGGAAACATACTGAAATATTTAAGAATTAAGGATCAGCCAGGCATGGTAGCTCACACCTGTAATCCAGCACTCAGGAAGCTAAAGTAGGAAGATCACTGTGAGTTCCAGGCCAGCCTAGGCTACACAAGTGAGTTCAAGACCTGCCTGCACTACATAGACTCTGTCTCAAAACAAAACAAAACAAAACAAAATAAAACGTTTTATGTCTTATTTTCAAATGCTTGAGACAAAAATAAAATGCACATATAAAAAATGGATAAAAGTGCTGGGGATTTAGCTCATTGGTCAAGCACTTGCCTGGTAAGCTTGAGGTCATGAGTTCGATCCCTAGTACCAAAAAATGAAAAAATGAATAAAAGCAAACAGAGACACTGGATCTCAATAACAAAATGCTGGATCTTAATAACAAAATTCAACACTACCAGTTTTCTCTCCCAAAATATTAAAAACAAACCAACCACACTTAATATGTAGATTTTAGGTCTGTTTAGGGACACTGGGTTCTATGATCTTACACAATCATTTATACCATGAAAATCCTAACTTTAGGGAGCACTATGCTTCTGTAGGAGTACAAGGTTTATCAGAACTGGTAATGCTTAGGAACGGGAACTTCCATCACTTTACCTCCCAGACTGGCTAGGTGCCCACTGCTCACAGGTAGCACAAACTCTAGGACACAGGAACTGCTGATGCAGACATGAGCTTAGTACACAAAGTACAATCTGCATGTTAGGCAGGAAAGCTGAGAAATGCACACAGAAGTAAGCTAACTATCTACCTGTGACACCTTAGTTCTGAGAGAAGATGGTGAGGTGGTCAGGGTTCACCAACTATGGCCCCATTTGGTCTGTGTCTATTTTTGTAAATAAAGTTTTATTGGAACATATGCACACTCATTGATTTACTACATGTCGTCCATGCATGTTTCTCAGACTTGAATAGCTGTGGTAGAGACTACATGGCTCCCAAAGCCAAAGGTATTTACTATCTAGCTTTTACCTCTGTAATGGCAAACACTCAAAACTGGTACAGATCTGACAATGTAATTTAAACTACATTGTTGTTACCCAGATTCACTTAAGGAATTTGTGAAATAAAATGCTGACTGTAGATCTGAATACAGTCCATATAAAACCTACACAATTGAGTTCTCCTACAAAGTATAAAGGCTCCTAAACTTTAATAACCCACGACACGACCTTGGGGACAGAGAAATCATACACCAAACTGAGACTGTTGGTCATGGGCTCACTCTGCACCTGGCTGCAGCCCCCAGGCAGGTACTTTTTCTGTTGGCTAGAGAACCAGTCTAGGGAGCTGTGGCAGCTGTCACTTGCCAGAGGAAAATGCATCTTCTGGGGAGACAGAGTATGCAGCCACTGGCCTCACATCACTCCAGTCCAGGTGGCAGTAGAGTCATGACTCTTGAGAACCTACAATGGGGCTAAAGGTGCACCAGGATGGTCCTCATTTTCTCTCAAGAGGACTCAGTCTCCTGCTCCTCGGGTGCAGATGGTGGCTGCTTTGGTGCTGACCACATGTCACTGAACCTCCCAGCAGGAGTGACCAGCAGCACTTGCTGGAGCCTCTGAGCTCAGCTGGGAAGAGACTGGGCAAAGACGCTAAGATGCTAATGCTGAAAAACTGGCTGAAAACTTAGAAGCTCTCTCAGTGAAGCAGAACAAGGACCTTGGAGAGGAGATCAACGAGAAGCCTGAGAAGCAATGAGTTCCCTTAACCTCTCTCCTTTTCCTTTTTTTCGTTTTAAAAAATTTTATCCCCTTCCCATTTTTTTGGGTTATTTTTATTGTTTCTACATGTGACTTTATAGAAAGAACTGAGTATTTTTAAAAAACTGTATGTTACACAGGAAAAAAATGATTTTATACAGCACTGGCAACAGTTGGTTCTGGAATGTCCCCCAAAGGCCCATGTACTTAAAGTCTTACTCCTCAGAGCCGCTACAGGAAATGAGGGCCCATCGGAAGGAAGGTCTCTTGACTCATGCCCTTGGAGGGAAGGTCTCCCTGCTTCCCTGCCACCACGAGGAGCCCTGCACCTCTGCTTTGTGTGCACACCCTGGCCATGATGTGCTTTGCCAAAACAGGTTCAAAGCCACAGGGCCAAGTGAGCAGTGAGCAAACCAAACCCCTTCTCTTTGTAAGTCAAGTACCTCAGGCATTTATACCAGCAATGGACAGCTGGATGGCAGCATTTGAAGGTTAAATGCCATGTGCTTATGTTTCAAAGATAGTGTATGAGAAGGGTAAGTATAAAAAAGTCGTAAAACAATCCAAATACTACAAACTCTTGGTTAGACATTTTGAGTAAGTAACATAAAAAGTACTAGCAACATAAAAATAAAAAGTAAAAATTCTGCGTATACAATCATTTTAGGAAATATGAGCTATAAATGTATATTGTTAAAAAACAAAAACCCAAAGCTGAACAATTTACTATTTTTTTGTTATTTCCAGTCAAGTACAGGTATGTGGAAGAAAAAAATAGAGTAAGTTCTTGTAAAGAAATGGAAATTTAAAAAAAGAAAAAAAGAGCAAGGAACCAGAAGCAGTACTGTCCTGTGCACCAGCAGCGGTTGGGCTGGACATGAGAGAACCAGGAATCAGTGCCCGCTCCTCCCTGTGAGTCAGCCAGTGCTTGGGCAGGGAGACCACCTCTCCCCCCATCAACTGGCTGATTTGGAAGAATACAGACTGAGATGACAGCAACTGAAGAAAGAACTTAATGCTTGTGCTGTGCGACTTTGCAGACTTAAAGCAAGTAGCCTGAGCTTCTATTTAGAGAACAACAACATGCAATATAGTAACTATTGTGGATTTCCTACTGTCTTGTTTTTGAAGTCCAACATTCTCATTGCTTTGTTTCATTTTGTTTTATTCCCTTAAAAAAAAAAAAAAAGAAGAAGAAGAAGAAGAAGAAAACACAAGGCAGAAAACAGGAAGACAACTGAGAAATCCAAAGTCCAGAGTATAGTTTTCATCCAGTCAATCAACTTCTCTTCTGGGCTTCAACTTTCTTATCAATAAAGCAGAGAAAGTAACCTTTGCTTTACTCACAGTGCACAGCTATAAATGAGATCATGTAAATGGAAATTCCTCAGAAACATAAGATGCAGCCAGCACAAAAGAAAGGGACAGGGTGACATTTATGCCATGATGCAGTGGTAGGAGCCAGGCTCCGCCCAGCTGCTGTCCTACTGGGGCCAGGTGAGGGCTCATGCTAGGATAACCACTGTGTCTGCAGTATGGGATCTGTCCCCACTGCAGACTCAGGGACTGCACTCCAGAGGGAAGAACCAGCAAATGGTTCTACAGCAGCAGCAGTCCTCTGGACTTCGCCTCATTTCTCAGACACAAAGACACTAGCCATGTGTGCGCCTGGTGCTAGAAAACCAAGGCTGGCCATGGCTTCTGTGACAGCCTGGTGCTAAGCACTGTGGTCTCTATAGACCCTGGGAACCTGACCACAGACAAACCTCTCCACTGCTTAGTTACAGCTGGCTGAACCTCCCTGACATTCTGAAACTATCAGACAGCTCTTAAATATTCATTTCCTTTAGTAAAAACTCTGAAGCTGGAGAAGATAACCAGCTTTGTACCGGTTCAAAGGACCCCTAAGAGTGAACCAACACCTAAGAGTTAAGGCCTGGAAGATCTCTTGACTAAAATCTGGCAACAGAGTCAGAACCTACAGTTTCTAGTTGGCCACCATTTCATAGTTTCTACAAAGTATCTGTAGACAAGTGAGATATACCAAGGGATATTCAAAAGCAGTTATAAGATTTTCCCCCAAAATAAATGACATAGAAACTGAACATGGAAACTACACTTATACCATACTGCTAATGTCAATTTTCTATGAAAATAACAAAGAGAGTATTTGCATTCTGTTAGGTATTAATTAGTTCCAACTATGTAAAGGAAGCCTTTCACCACCATCAAATCAAGTAACAAAATAACCTTCAAGTCCATTTCACTGGTTCCATACCTCACTTGCATTTACACTTCAAGAAGTGTAAATGCAAGTGTAAATGCAAGAATTCTACTTCAAGAAGTAGAATTCTTTATGTACATGTAATAATTACCCACAATTAATATAATTATGTATTATAAACATGAAGTAATAAATTTTTTTTTAGAAAGGTGGAATTTTAACTCATGTGGAATGCTGACATTTTTATTAATTTATTAAACATGCCACAATACCCTTATCTGTGTGTTAAAGAGGATTACTACTTAGCTCAGAGTGTACTGCTATACAGCAATTATTTATTCTGGTCAAATCTGGAAGTTTATAAAGTTGGCACTGAGAAACATTTCTCAAACCAAACAAAAACCATCTTCTCCTACTCTCTCCCCACAGTGTACCAATCTCAGAGGCAGAACAACCCTATCTTGTCTACTGCAGTGTCTCTAGAATCTTAAGTAAAGATCAGCACTTGAATCTGAACTCTTAACAATCTTCTTGGTAGAATATTAAGTTTCTACTGCAGGAATTAGCATTTTGAATGTAAAGACCACATATATGATATATACTCATAGTGGTAACTATACAGAAGCTAAACAGACCCATTCATAGAAACTCATTCAGAAGCCGCGGCCACCCCAGGGCGGGGAAACCAGAAGCAAGAGCGTCTCCTGAGATCCATGCCATGCTGGAACTTAGGGCGCCGAGCCAACCAGTAAGCAGCCTGCCGCCCTGGAGAGTGACTGTGGTCTGGCAAGCCTCGGCCACCCCAGGGTGGGGAAACCAGAAGCAAGAGCATCTCCTGAGATCTGCGCCATGCTGAAACTTAGGGCGCAGAGCCAACCAGTAACCAGCCTGCTGCCTACCGGGTCGCGGGCTTAGAATCAACATACCACACCTCCCCTCCCCCGTAACAACTGGGATCCAGGGATCTGGGTATCTCTTAGGAGGTGACCATATTTGGTACAGCAAGTCGGGGGAGTTTCCTTCTACTATCTCTGAAGGCAGATATTTTTATCGCCGTTTTGCTTTGTCCTGATTAATGGTGTTGCTCTATTCAATACTGTGTTGATGTGTTGTATAATGTGTATTTCTTTGATTTTGCTCTACCTAGTAGAAGAACAACTATTGTGAAGACAACGAGATATACAATGTTGCCTGTTACTGTTGTCCTGGTGACCTGCTGTGATGTTCTGTGCCAATTTCACTATACTGTCTCAATTGGCTTTATTCCATCCTTTTTTTTCTGTTTGCAGCTTCACTGTGTGTTCACTTTGCCTTAATTT
>PVJX010016790.1:0-39605 GCA_004027295.1 Dolichotis patagonum
AAAAACTGACAGACAAGAAACAAATAACCTATATTAATGACATTTTGGTCTGGGTAATGTGTTGTTGTGGAGGGCTGTCCTGTGCATAGTAGGAAACTGACCAGCATCCCCAGCCTTCTCTACCCTCTAGGGGTGGAAAAGGCTAATATAGGCAGCTAGTGAGTAGAGGAGGCCAGGGTGGCTGTTGAACTTCCTGTGATACACAGGACAGCCCCTTCTCCCCATTGCAAAAAAGCATCCAGCCCAAATGCCAGTAATGCAGGGACTGAGAAAGCCCTGTCTTAGATTTTCCACTTAAGGGACAACAGAAAATTTGATCCTTTTGTTGTATTCTCCTTAGTAAAAACCTAGTATATCAGAAACAACTTCAATTGGAAAAATTAATTAAGATTGTCTGATTCTTGAGTTTCTGTTCATACCAAACTTGCCTGAAAAGTTAAATGGCAGAGTAAGACCAGTTTTTTAAACCCCAGTTTTAATTTAAATTTCACTGGAGTCCTGCTCTGGAGTTGCAAGTCTATAGGAATGTAAAAATTTGAGGGCATTGTTCTGAAAAGCACATCTTTTGCAAAAGGCTAAGTATACCTTACAGGCAACTATTAAAAATAAAACTGAAAATGCTTTTAAGCTATCTGAAATTCTAACTCTAGGCAAAGCTAAAATATAAAATTCTAACAGAAATAGCTTAAAAGAATATGGTGCTCCTTAGGGACTGAGAAATTTAAAATAGGTAAAAAAATCACTTCTGTAAAGGTATTTAAAAGTGATCAAGTGAGACTTTTCAGAGGGATAAAAATTCAACTTAGTCTTTTTTTTTGAAAAATAAGAATTCTGAACTAATAAAAGAGTGTTAGGGGAGGGGAAAAATGCACAAAAAGATGTGGACAAAAAGGAATTTTCCTAACCAAATGTAGTTACACATGGCCGTAATACTCATAGTATTTGGGAAGCTGAGGCAGGAGGAATGCCAAAGTTTGAGGTCAGCCTGGACTACATAGTGAGATATTGTCTCTAAATAAAGAAATGCTCCTGATGCTTTTACTGTATAATCCTCAAGTGACATTAAAGTTTCCATCTCAGAAGAAGTAGATTTTATAAAAAGTGGCATGTCATGCATGCAGCTAAGTGCTAATTCCCTCTATGCCTTAGATGTCCTTGTCCCTAATGATCTGATGATATAGATGATTTTTAGAGAATAAAAGTTGTTTCTTGTCTTTGTTTTTATGATTGCCCATACGTTAAGTTACTTCTTTTTCTGGCAATCTATTGCTGATTGAGATAGGACTCTATATCTCTATCTCTATAAAATGTCAATGAAAAATATTTCAGACGTTCTGCAAGTAGAAATGAAATAAATTCAGGATTAATTGTGGAAATCTGAGAACTGTGTGTCATGTGCTCTCCTTTGAAACTTCCCATGACATATACTGAGAGACTAACTAAATATAAAACATAGGAACTAAATCATAAAATGCAGGCTGTCAAAAGTGTAAACAAGTTTTAATTGAAATAGTTCATCTGTAAGGCAGTTAGGATACAAAACATAGTGCATTACCTTTTTATTTATAAGTAAAACCAAAAGGCATTAATCTATATATGCCAAATAACTTCTTTACAAGTGAATTTTACTTATCCTACTGTATTCAAATTAAAAAAACCTAAGTTTGAGGAAATGACATCCTTATCACTTTCATGATTCAGTTGTCTGCATCTACAATCAAATTCCACTCACTACTACCCTGCTCACAAATTTGAAGTGGCCTTTGTCCTTTCCAATTTCACCATGATACATTATTGAGGACAGAGCACTCCACAGTTTTCAGATCAGTAACTGTCTGTTGGCCCCTGACCCCTTAACTGAGGAATACGTTTAAAGCAGTTTGGTTGTGCCGCTCGCTGTTCAGTGAACAGATTTGGTGAGGGATCAAGAAATGTAACATTTACTGGTTGTCAGCTATATGCCAAACATGAGGACACATACATGTACATATTTATGCTTAATTCTTCACAGCAACCCATGAAGTGTAGTTGTTAGTGTAGACCTCGATGTGAAAAAAAAAATTGGTAAGCCAAAGTAACAGGATACACGAAAACACCTTGATTCTGTACCTCATTGCAAATTATTTCAAAACACAGAATGCTTTAAGATCGCTAATGATATACTAGTGAATCATTTATTGTCCTAATAATATCTCTTTGTGCCATCAACTGTTTTGCCCCGATTTTGGAAAGGAAAATGTATGAATAATATATATCCACCTGCTGTCCTCAATAAAGACAAATAATTGGACTTGAAACCCCTGTTCCATAACTTTATTTCCTTTCTGCCTTCCTTATTCCCTGCTTTCATTCTTCTTGCTTTATTCCTCTTGAATGATACCAGATTTTGATAGTCATTTGTCTTCCTTGTTCTTTAAATTGCTAAAATGTTACTTTATATTCTCAGCCTTTGGGAGTGAAAACTCTTTCTTGGATTACCCTATTGGCTGCTGAAGCTTAGGCTTTTATGTCTAAAGACAGTGATACATGGGAAGAATGCTGCATTCTAACAGTATACTTAATTGAATTGTTCAAAGGTTTGTTCTGTTTTATGTGTTTGGATTGTCCGTGTCTATTCAAGTTGTGAACTTCCACAAGTGTACTGTGTAATATTCATAGGCATATACATAAGACTTTTTATCTTGATTCCCAGTACCAAAAAGAAAAAAAAAGTCTCACTTTGTCAGATTATAAGTGAATCTGATTTACAGTCAGTCTCCTGGACTGGAACTTATTTGTAAGTTGGAGACTTACTGTATTTGAATTATTTACTGCCTCAACAAAGTAGCCCTATTCTGTAAAATCCTATGGTGATGAGTATTCTTGAATACTATAGTTTGGTCACTTTTTAGCCCATTATTTCAGTAATCCTATCTTGCCTTTTAGTTGAGATGGGTCCAGATCTTATTAAGATTCTGAATTTTCATAAGGGTAGTTAAGTAGATAATCTCAGTTCTCTTACTGTTTAGATTTTTTCTGTGCTACACGTAGGAGCAGTTGTGCTGAACAAAGGTATCTGTGTGTATAACTGGGTTGATATCACAGTCTTGGGTTCAGACAGGAAGTTTCTTTACCATCCTTAACTTAGTCTTTAATTATCCATTTCCCCATAGTATCAGCCATTTAAGCGAAAGTATAAGGGATGTTTATGGCCAGTAAAGCATATCATTAGTAGTTGGTCAAAATATTTAGGTCAGTCAGGAGTTCGAAGTATGGTGCACTCTACTGATTACCTGTTCCCCAACTATTTTTCCCCTTTGTTCACATCAGAACTCTTCATTTGATTAGGAATTTTCTTTCTAGCAGTTCCTATGACTGGGGAGGTGGACGCAATCCCCAGTTGTCAAGGTTAGTCTCGACTATTCTAAGCCAATGGAGGTAAGTAAGACAGTTCCTAGGCCCTGGTCTGAACACAGTATAACACCAGTCCACTGGGCCTAATCAGACTGAAGCAAAGGACTTGGTTCTTTGTTGAGAAAGAGACTGACTCTACAGGTCCTGCTGGAAGTAGGTTGCCCTAATTTAAAAAGCTGAGAGTTATAATTACAAAGAAAATTAAGCCTTAGAATGAATTTAACCTTGAACTGCAATGTTTTCATTGTGCCTGTGAATGAACCCAATTCTTGTTTTTCCTTTGACCACTGATTGTTTCAGAAAATAATTTCTTGTTTGCAGCTAAAATTTTTTCTACCTGCTAGAAATAGGAAAAAGAATCTCAGAGAAATAAGAACACATGAAGTACAGGACAGAGACATTTCACTATAGGAAAAAGATGGTTGTACCTTTCAAAAAGAGAGTAATGAAAAACCCACTGACCCTCTGCCTCCATGCACACCATTATTTCTTGGCAGTAGATCACTTAAATATCTATGTATTTTTGGTTTTTAGAGACAGAGTCTCACCATGTATTTCAGGCTGGTCTTGAACTCACTATATTGCCTGGGCTGGCCTCGCATGATCCTCCTGCCTCAGCCTGCTGAATGCTGCCACAGGTGTCTGCCACCATGCCTGGCATACTTTTTTTTTTTCTTTTTTGGGTTTCCAATTCAAATTACTATATACTCTGTAGCAGTATATACCTTGAAATAAAAGCTTTAATTTTTTAATTATTACTGTTTTTTTTACTCTATTTCTTAGTGTCTCTCTGGTATAACACCAGGCTACTTGATTTCTTATGCTTTACTCAATGGAGTAGAAGTATATGCTAGATCATTTAAACTATTTCTCAGTATTTCCTATTTTAGAATATAAATTATAAATGTAAGGAGTATAGTATCTAGTGTGTTTCTTAGATATTGAAGAATACAAATTTTGAATTCTCATTTCTTCTGAGAAGTGGTCCCACATTCTCTGCTATATCCTCTCCAGTAGAAAAGGGAAGAAGTCTTTATCAATTTTCATTGTTGTAGGAGTCTTTATGCTACAAAATAATCGATTTGATGTTATTAAAGTGAAGAATGAGTTGAGTGTTGAGTGAAGGCCTCAACTGAGTTTTGTCTCTTAACTGATTTCCTCTTACTGTATCTACCTGTGTATTTTATTAGTTCTCTGTTTCCTTTCAGTTATCTTTGTTAGAACTGTCTCTTTACAGAGATTGGGCTGTAGTTCTTGGCCTGTAGTTCCCTTTTTTTTTTGCTTGGGTCTTTCTGTGGTTTTGGTATTAGAGTAATACTGGCTTCCAGGAATGAGTTAGGAAGAAATGCTTCCCTTTGAATTTCGTTGAAGAGTTTAAGGAGGTTTGCAGTTAAGTCTTCCTTGAATTTCTTGTAGAATTCAGCTGTGAATCAATGACGACCTGGGCTTTTCTATGTTAGTAAGATTCTAATTACATTTTAAATTTATCTAGGGGCTTATCAATTTTATTTATTCTTTTAAAGAACCAACTCTTCGATTCATTAATTCTTTGTATTTTTTTCTTAGTTTCTATTGTATTAATGTCTCCTCTGATCTTTATAATTTCCTCCCTTCTTTTGGCTTTGGACTTGACATCCTCTTATTTTTCTAGATATTTGAGGTGTTGATTCTGTTTTCCTGATGCAGGAATTCACTGCAATTAATTTTCCTCTGAGGACTGCTCTTATTGTATCCCAAATGTTCCAGTAAGTTGTATTTGTATTTTTGTTTCCTTGTAGTTATTGTTTAATTTCTTCTTTAATTTCCTCTGAGACCCTTTGATTGTTTAGGAGTGTATTATATCATTTCCATGTGTTTTCGAGTTTTTGCAGTTTCTTTTGTCATTAATTTGTAGTTTCATGGCACTGTGATCATATAATATGCATGGGATAATTTTGATTCTTTTGCACTTACATGTTCTGTGGTTTAGTATATGGTATATTTTAGAGAATGTCCCATGTGAAGCTGAGAAGAATGTTATTTTCTGATGTTGTTGGGTGGAACACTGTGCATATCTACTAAGTCCATTGGTTCACAGGTTTGATTTAGTTCTGTTATTCCTTTACTGTTTTTTGTCTCGTTGATCTGTTTCTTTGTGTCAGTGGGGTGTTATGGTCTCATTATAATTGTGTTATTGCTCATTTGATTTTTCATTTCTATTAATATTTGTTTTATATAACTATGTGCTCCCATATTTGGTACATATATAATTAAGATTGTTATCTCTTCCTCTTGAAGTTTTCCCCTAACTAGTATGTAATGACCTTCTTTATCTCTTCTGATATTTCTTGGGTGAAGTTCACATTGTCTGCAACCAGAATAGCTACACTTGCTTTTTTTGGGTTCCTGTTGGGTTCCTGTTTCATTCTTTGACTTTCAAGCTGTGAATTTCCTTTTGGGTTAGATGGGTTTCTTGCGTACAGCATATGGGTGGATGTTGTTTTTTGATCCATTCTGCCAATCTGTTTCTTTTAATTGGTGAATTGAGGCCATTTACATTCAAGGTTATAACTGATATATGTTGGCTTATTTTTGTCATGTTATGTTTGTGCTGTTGGTTCTTTACCTTTCCCCTCTGTTTAATTTTTTGCCTTACTTAGTGGTTTTTCTCTGTTGGTGTTGTTGAAGTCACAGTTATTTTTATGTCTATCTGGAATAACTTTCAATGTTCTTTGCAGGGTTGGTTTGGTGGTCATGAAGTTCTTCAGCTGTTCTTTGCTTTGGAAGTATCTTATTTCTCCATCAATTTTGAAGAACAGTTTTGTAGGGTACATCAGTCTTGATTGGAAGTTGTTTTCCTTTAGGATCTGAAATACTTCACTCCATGCTTTTCTTAGATTCATTGTTTGTGTTGAGAAGTCTGCTGTGATTCTGATGGGCTTTCTTTTATAGGTAATCTGTCTCGTTTCTCTAACAGTGTTTAATATTTTGTTCTTATGTTGAATTTCTGGGATGTTCATTTTTATATGTCTGGGTCTAGATTTATTTTAGTTTTGGCTACTTGAAGTTTTATATGATTCCCTTATCTGTATGTCAGTTTCCATTCCTATGTTTGGGAAATTTTCAGCTATTACTTCTGTAAATAGTCTTTTTATATCATTGGTCTTGTCCCCTTCTTTTTCATTTACACTTGTCAATCTTATAATGTTTTCCTTTGTGTCATCTTGAAATTTTTGAATTCCTGATTCCTTGTTATTTTTAAAAGATCTTTCCTTTCTTGTTCAGTAGCTGCATTCTTATCTTCGAGGTCTGAAAGTCTATGTTCACATTCATTGTGGCCATTTTGCTAGCTTTTGATGGAATTTTTTATTTGCTGGATATCTCTTTGTTTCCTATACTCTATTTATTTCTTATATTGTTTATTCAAGGTTTCCATCTTTTTGCAGTGCTCTTCAATTTTTTAACTGTATCTTCTTTATATGTGTCCAGCCTTTTTTTTCCCGTTTATCATTTTTTCTTTCACCTGGGAGATTACTTCCGATCTGAATTCCTTTACAACTTCATGGAGTTGTTTCTTTTCTTCAGTTGCCATTGTTTCAGAAGTTTCAGCTGTATGGCTTACACTTTTTTCTATGTCCATGTCTTCTAGGCTTGTTTGAGATGGGCTGGAGGTTTGAGATTGCATTTTGCTCTTTTATTTTATCACTTTTCCTGTATTTCCCTGGGGAAACTGAATGCAAAGTCTCAGTTGCTTCTTGGCTTGAGGGTGTCTTTTTGTATGGAAGGGAGTTTCCCCACTTGAGTAGGGGTGTTAGCAGGCCTTACCAGGTCCCTGGTGGTACTGGAAGGCTCCTGCAATAGGGGGACTACACTCCTTTATCACTCTCCATATGGACACTCTGAAGTTCCCCAGCTGCTTGAGGTTGCTGGGTGGGATTCTGCCAGGTTCTGAGTGGTATACCCAGGTTGAGCAGCTAGATGGAGCACGTTGTGCAGGCCTTTGGCTCATGCCACATGGCACATCAAAGCTCACCAGCTTCTCAGCTCACTGGGTGGGGTCCTATCAGGTTCTGAGCAAGGTACTGAACTTGCATGGTTAGGTAGAGTTTTGTAAGCAGACCTTCGGCTCATGCCACTCTCTGCACAGGAGGTCCATCTGCTACTCAAGGTTGCTGGGTGTGGTCCAACCAGGACCTGAGTGACCTGCCAGTGGTCCCAGGCTGTTTGGGGATGCTGAGCAGGGCCCTACCAGTTTGTGGACGAGGTGCCAAGGTTGCACACCTACGTGGTATTAGCTGTGCAGGCCTTCAGCTCGCACCACTCAGCTCAGGAGCTTTCTCTGCCACTCGGGTTCACTGGCAGGGCCCAACCAGGTCCTCAGAGACCTACCAAAGGTCCCTAACTTGTTTGATCATTTTTTATGTGTATGTCTTGTAATCTGCAGAACTACTTTGAAGATAACAATATGTAATATATTAACCAGTGTTAATCTCCTAATATTTTATTTTGTAGTTCAGTATCGTTTTCAATTTTTTCCATTCTAAAGTAAAAATATCATTTTAATGCCTCTGAATGCAGAGGTAGAATGGTTGTGTGAGATGCTAGGTTCAATCCACAGCACCAAACAAACAACAAACAGAAAAACACATTAGAGGCATTGTAGAGCTGTGTACACAAGTTGTGTAGAGGAGCTAAATGACAAAGCAATTCATTGTTCCAAGTAAGTTGATAATTGCCAACCCTTTGTTTCTTTGAGGAGAGGTTGTGGTTCTTCACTGAGCCAGGCAAAGTGTTCATGTTTGGGAACCGAGAAATCACCAAACTTTATGCAGTTCCATTGTGGTATATAGTGAGATGTAGAAATATTGAGGAACCTTGACAGAATTTTAACCTCTTAATTTCATAGCTCTCTGGCTACACTCGAAATGTGGGAACTATTGCAAAAACTTACAAAAAGGAAATTGTTATTTCTAAACTGTATGGTGCTACCAGACAGGAACTCTACTTAAACACATGACTGTTTTCCCCTTCAAGTCATTTACCACATTTCAAAACTGAATGAAGTAAGAGGTAAGAGAGCTACACTGAAAATTTCTCAAGCTATATTAATGAACAGAGCTGAGGAGATACATACTGTCTAGGATCTAGGAACTGGAACATACCAAAGATAGATTCAGTATTACTAGTATTGCAGTATATCCCTGGTCAGTGACAACTTCTTACAGAATTAAATTGATTAGAAAGTCATTCCCTAATGAAGTAGAAGGAAAATCTTGTCTCGTGGCAGATAAAACTATCTACAACATTCTTGATCATTCAGTACACACTAACTGACACACCATAAAATAATTTCTAGATAGGCAATGAAGAAAGACTGATAATTAGGAGGAGGAAAAGATGCAGATTAATAGATTATAATAGTAACTTATCATGTTAAATAACTTCATGTTAAGTAACTTAATATGTTAAATAAATATGCTCAAAATAAAGGGAAAGGACAAAAGATGAAAGCTACAAAACAATTAGAAATTTAATATCTAAATAGAAAACTTTTAGCTGAAATATACAACATCTGAAATTAAAGCCCATGCAGATGAATTTAACAACAGATGGGACATAAAAGAATGCAGAGCTAGTCAACTGAGATCTGGTCAATATAAAATATGCAAAATGAAGGAGAGGAAAAATGGAAAAAATATCAGCATATATAGACATGTGACACACTCAAATGCTTTAACATTCATGTATTTGAAATCCAGATGAAAAAGATAATGCAAATAAGGCAAAAGCAATATTTGAAGAGGTACAAGCTAAGAATTTGTTCAAAATTGAGAAACACTAATCTAGAGATTTAAATTTAGGAAGTTACATGTAGAAAAAATAAAAGACAGCAACCATGTTTATGTACATCATTGATAAATAGCTGATAGATAGAAAAAGCATTGAGAATAAGCGTGATGTGTTGGCACACACCCAGGTTTCTGGGAGGTTGTGGCCTGAGGATTATAAATTTGAGCACATCCTGGATAACTTGGTGACTTTGAGAGACCTTGTCTCAAAAACATAAAAACAAAAAGACTGGGGATGTAGCTCAAAACAAGGGCCCTGGATTTAATTCCCACACACACGCGCACACACACATACACACACACACACACACATGGTAATTTTATTGAAAATGTTTAGAGAAAAAATACACATTTCCTTCAAAGGAGCAACAATATTACTGAGAACTGATGTTTCATCATGAAAAAATGAAACTAGAGTACTTGCTTTGTCAGTGCATATACTAAAATTGAAATGAGATGATGATTTCTCATGGCTCTTATGAGGGGTGATATGCAAATTAATTAACTGTTCAATATTTTTTCCAGAAAAGAGCCTCCTATATCATGTTGTAGTTAAAATGTCAAGAGTATAGAACAAGGAAAGAATATTCCAACACCAAGTTACTTATAAAAGCAAACAGCAGAATAACTGCACATTTCTCAGCAGAAACTCTGAAGGGCAGCAGGGCATAGAATGATGTATTTTGAGCCCTGACAGAGAATAACTGCCAAACTACATTATTATATCCAGAAAGATACTGGAATCAAAGTAGACATAAATACCTCCTCAGATAAGCATAATCTGAAGAATTCATGATCACTAAGCAAGCATGACCAACAATACATGAAGGAATTCTACACACAGAAAAACAGCAGATAAATTAGAATTAAGAAAAAATTAGATATTAGAAAAACCAGAATGATCAGAATTAGTACATACTTTTCTATAATAACCATAAATTGTCTGAATTCTCTATTTAAAAGACACAGACTCTCAGATTCGTTTGAAAAACTAGATCACATGCTTTGTTGCCTATAAAAAACATTTCACCAGTAGACATGGCAGAATATATTCCATGCAAATGAAATATGAAAGCAAACAAGAATAGCTGTCTTATATGTGACATAGCAGATATTAACTCAAAATTAAAAGACAGAAAGAAGGCCATTATATTGGTAAAGGACACAGTACACCAGAAAGACATAACAGTTGTAAATGCATCTACACTGAGCATCGGTTCACCCAATTTTATAAGACATATAGTGCTTGACATAAAAGGGCACGTATGTCTCAATACATTTATAGGTGACTTAAATAGTCTAGTCTCAGCAGTAGGTAGAGATTTTTTGATGAAACTTCAGAGTTAAACTACATCATACATCAAATGGACTTAAAAGACATCTATATAATATGCCATCAAATAACTGCAAAATATATGTTTTTCATCCCCTACTTGAACATTTTCCAAAATATACCACATTTTAGGCCATAAAGTAAGTTTTAACAAATACCGAAAATTTAAATAATTTCTTGCCTCTTACCAGATCTTAATGCAGTGAAACTAAAAATCAACTGCAAGAGGAACTACAAAACTATGTACACATATAGATTGATAACTTCACCTTTGAATGATCACTGGGTCATTGAAATCAAGGAGAAAATAAAAGTTTCCTAGAATCAAATGATAATGAAAAATGCAACATATTGGAATTTCTAGGATACAGCAAAGGCAGTGCTGAGAGGGAAATTTATAGTTATGAGTGCTACATCAAAAAATCAGAAATCTGTCAACCCAAAAATTATCTCAAGGTCTAGTTTATACCATTTTGTGAAATCTGAATGAAATGAATCATCTCATGAGTTTGATTACTCTCATTTAACTAAGAATACTTCTTAAGGAACAGCCAGGGTTCAAACCTGGAATCCAGCACTTAAAACTAGGAATATTAGTCTTAATTTTTGTCAGGATATCAAAGGAGCTGGAGATAACTGACCTGCCATGTATAAGAAGAGCTGGTTAAGATAAGTCAGAAGAAAGTAATATTCAAACAGTTACTTACAGAGAGGGCACCTGCTCCACCAGATTCTATGTCCCCTCATGGCACAGTACATTGGTGGAGGATCAGGCACATCAGCATAGAAGGGGAAGGTGGTCTCATTGTTGAGGGAATTCCAAACAAAACTATGGCTATGTGGATACATGGGCCAGGGATAGAACAAGGGTAACAGTAAGGAGTGAACATGTCCTGAATTAGGATAAAAAGCTCTTCAGGTTTCTTGCCTTTTCTCTTGATTAAAAAATAAAAATGGTTCCATTGAAGTCCCCAGATAAAGGCATCTGAGTCCTTATCTGCAGTTCCTGCAATGTATTGGTTGTCTATACTGTGTGGGGATGGGGGGGGTTCATTTCTTCATTTGGGCCAGCTCAGTAAAGCCTTTGTAATACTCTCTGGTTGGGCCTGAAAAGTCACATATAGGTTTTGGGCTAAGAGCTGGTCTCAATTTTCTCAACTATAAAATGAGGTTCTAAAGCTGAGGATTTAGCTCAATGGCACGAGTGCCTGCCTGGCATGCATGAGGTCATGATTTCAATCCCTGGTATCAAAAACACAATGGAGTTCATAAATGGAATAATGCACATCAAATGTTTTTGAAAATACCTGGCACATAATGACCTCTTAGTGTTGGTAGTACTGTTACTATCCCTGAGCTAAAATCTTTATTAGTATTATAAGCGATTCCTACAAATAATTATAATCCAGATTTTAATATCTGACCCTCATATAGTACTGGTAAAATAAAACAGGTAAATTTTCTAGAAGGCTATTTTTCAGTGTGTATCAAGGACCTTAGATAATAAAACAGGTAAAAGTTTTCGAAAGGCTATTTATTTTTCAGTATGTGTTAAGGACCTTAAATTGACTCCCATATGGTACTAGTAAAAATAAAACAGGTAAAACTTTTCTAGGAGGCTATTTTTCAGTATGTATCAAGGACCTTAGATATTCAAATTCCTTGAGCAAATGCACTGATGCAATTTTTTTGTAGCAGGAATTGAGCTCACAACCTTGTGCTTGTCAGGTAGGTGCTTATGCCACTGAGCTATATACCCAGCCCCAGGAGTGTATTCTAAGGACACAGTCCAGTATGTGGAAAAAATCTCATGTTCAGAAAAGATCAGTGAATTATCTCAAAGCATATAAAATGAAATGTCAGACTGTTAAGAAAAATAGTTTTAAAATTTGTTTCATTCATATGATGGAATATTCTGTAGTTCTTGAAAAGAATGTTCACAGGTACACAAACAATTCATCAAAGTAACATTTTTCTTGTTTAAGATTGGCACAAATCCAAATGTTCTTTGACAGTATATTCTGCCATCAAGTATGTGGGAAAACTGGCACTATCATGGTTTATGAGTAGGAATAAAAATCAATATATCCATTAGACAGGCAGTTTGGCAATATCTACATAGAATTTCAAATGCATATATCCTTTTACAAAGAAATTATGCTTCTGGGAATTTATCCTTAAAATGTATTTACAAACATGTATATTGTGTGTATTATTAAGTGTTTACACAATGCACAGTTATATTGCCATTATTTGTAATAGCAAAAAAATGAAAATAACTGAACAGAATAAATGAACAGAGGCAGCGAATGGAGTGACTCACCTAGTAGTCAAGGAATGCTAAACTGGACAGGGTTGTACATACTTATAATCCCAGAATTCTGAGAGGCTGAGACAGGAAGATCAAAAGTTCAAACCCAGCTTGGAGCAACTTGGTGACTGAGGCTTTGTTTAAAAAAGAAAAAGAAAGAAAGAAAGAGGAATGCTGGCAACCACCGAAAGCTGGAAGAAGCAAGAAACAGAATCTTAATTTAGAATACACATGGCCCTACCCCTAATTTCTGCTCTATGATGCCAAGTTTAGATTTCTGGCCTCTTGAAATCTTATTTTGTTTGCTTTGGTTTTTGTTTTTGAGACAGTCTCACTATGTAACTCATTGTATAACCCAGTGGCTTTAAAATTGGGGCAATTCTCTTTCCTCAGCTTCCCGAGCTGGGATGATAGTTGTGTGTCACCATGCCCAGCTGCCTCCTAATTTTTGAGAGAATAAATTTGAGAGAGTAAATTTCTATTGTTTTAAGCCATCACGTTAATTTGTTTCAGAAACCATAGGAAACTAATATAGAAACTAATATGAATAGTCACCTCTTTGGGAGTATTGGGGCCACTTAAAATACAGAGATGGAAGCAAAGCTTTTTTATTTTCTGAACAAGTTGAATATATTTGCATTTTAACATTTAAGCTGTTAAAAATTCATCTCTGAGCTAGGTGTGGTGCACACTGTAATCCTAGCACTTGGGAGGCTGAGGCTGAGGTAAGAGGACTGTTGCAAGTTTGAGGCCGGTCTGAACTACATAGTGAGACCCTATCTCCACCCCTTTGGCAGTATATCCCTTGAGGCACTCCTTCGTTTGATATGCAGCCCTGTTGGGCAAGATCATTTTAAGGGCTGTAGATGGCTATATTCCACAAACCCCACTTGCCCTACAGAGAAATGTGCCACCCTGTGTCCATCAATTTTGGAAGTCCAGTTTCTCCCTCTGTTTCTTATTCTTCCAGCTGTCAAGGGGCAGATCTCAGACCCCTTCAAAGGACAGTCTGGGTACTCCTTAAAGGTCTAGGTTTGCTGTCATGTCTTCCCAAAAGCCCTTTTGCAGCCTACTCTGCACATCTATGAATGTGTGCATCTCAGCAAGCATCAGCTGTGGAGTGAAATACCTTTTCTTTTGACAAGCATTCTTCCCATCTCTTGAAAGGTATACTTGCTCCCCACTTGACCTAGCTTGAGGGAGGGAGTGTTCTAATGAGGAAGACAAAAACATGAAGCTGTTCTCATTTTTTCTCACTGTGAGAAATTGCCTCTGTGTTATTTTTCAAATGTTGAGTTTCTCCCAAGTAAGCTAGAGGTAGGTAGTTGGCCACTGAACCAGTTTGTCTACCTCTCACTGAGCACCTGTTCACTGATGTTCATTGCCCTCACCCCTCATAGTTTAACAAAATACACCAGATAATAAAAGTCACATATGAATTTATAGTAGACAAAAAGATAACCAGAATAATCATCAGTTGAAATAGTTAAGTTATATATGTCAAAAATTATATAAAATGTATATTCTATTAGGTTCTATGTCATGTTCTAGATGTCAGCCGCATAACTGATAGTCAATTGGCTAGCTAGAGGGCAGCATTCTCTGAACAGATAATTTAAAATATGATTAAAACATGAAATTAGATAGACTATTTCCTTCTTTACTGGCTTTTATCAACCTTATTTCCTCAGCATATGACTTCACTTTTCATATAATCTTTTTCTCCCTTTCTTAAGTGTTTTCTGTAATCGAGACACATAGCCTATTACCAAATTGTGATACAATAGAGTACATTTCAACTAATTTGATTTGGCAGTTTTTTAACTAAGAATAATTTTTTAGCCATTTTAGATATTGTAAAATATTTCAAATCAAAGATGTTTATGGTAAAATATTTTAATTTTCTATGTCTGTTATCTTTGTAGCAATAAAAGAAAACTAATACAACAAACTCATGACACATTTAGTAATGCAATGAAGAAAATGTTTTAGGTGCTCTGAATATGTATCTAAACTCATTAATTGATATTTATTTTAGAAAAATGGTCATAGTCTCATTTCTTTTGGTTTGACATTTTTATTTATTTAATTATATTTTAAAAAAAGAAGTCAGAAAAGAAGAACTAAAAGAAAAAGGCATAAACAACAGCAAACTCAAAGCAATAACAATATAGGTTTTCAAAGCAATGAAAGAAATTTAACAATGGTTATTATATTGCATATTTTTCATTTTTTCAAAGAAATAAAAGAAAATTAAAGAAAGTAGAAAAGCAGAAAAGAAGGGTAGACCAATACCGAATTAAAAAAAATTCTCATCATAGAATCACTAGTTGATACATTACTCATTGTCATCTTAAAAAATAGTTGCCAAAGTCACAAAAGCAAAGCTTAAATAATGGTTAGACACTCAGACACTGACAGTGAAAATTCTTCTGTTCAGTGTTCCAAAAGAAATTCAGTAATATGGTCATCTATCTTACACACTATACATAACATTATACTCTTTAGAGCACTTTCCTTACTTTTCACTTTCACAATATCTATTATACTCTATGGATCCCAGTATTTGGTCAGTTTTTATTATTTTTTACACTAGACAGACAATGTGACATTTAGTCATGTGAGTCTTGTTTATTTCACTAATGATATTTTCAAGCTGCCTCCATTTACCTATAAAGGCCGCAAGATCATCATTTATATGGCTGAATAGTATTCCATTGCACAAAAATACCACATTTTTTTCATACACTTTGCAGTTGATGGGCATTTTGGTTGGTTCCAAGATTTAGCTATCACAAATTATGCAGCTAATGAACATAGGTGCACATATATCTCTGTGACCTAACATTTTCAATTTTTCTGGGAAAATACCCAGGAGGAGAATAGCTGGATTGAATGGAATTTCCAATCCTAGTTTTTTGAGGAATCTCCATCCTGATTTCCACAGTGGTTGCACCAGTCTGCACTCCCACCAACAGTGGAGAAGTGTTCCTTTTTGCCCGTATCCTCACCAGCATTTGTTATCAGTTGTTTTTTTGATGATAGCCATTCTTTCCGGGATGAGATGAAATGTCAATGCTGTTTTAATTTTGATTTCTCGAATGACCACTGATGGTAAACATTTCTTCATATATTTATTTGCCATTTGTTTATCTGAGAACTGTGTTCATGTCTGATGCCCATTTTTGGAGAGGGTCTTTGAATTTTGGGGGCTTGATGTTTTTAAGTTCTTTTATATGTTCTGCATATAAGTCCTTTGTCTAAGGGATTGTTGGCTAAGATACTTTCTCATTCTTTGGGTTTTCTTTTCACTTTGTTGGTGATTTCTTTTGAAGTGCAGAAATCTTTTAGTAATATGAGATCCCAGTTGTTGAGTCTTTGAAGCATTTCCTGTATGATTTGCATTTTATTCATAAATTCTCTCCATACCCCTATGTCTCCAAGGTTTTTTACCTACTTTGTCTTCCAGTAGATTTAGTGTTTCTGTTTTAATATTTAGATCCTTGATCCATTTTTATTTTAGTTTAGTGTATGGTGATAGGCATGGGTCTATTTTCAGTCTTTGGCATGTGGAAAGCCAATTTTTCCAACACCATTTATTAAAGAGGCTATCTTTGTTCCAGTGAACATGTTTAGTCCCCTTGTCAAATATCAGGTGACTGAATGTCTTTGTAGTTGTGCTTGCATCTTCTAATTTGTTCCATTGATCCTCAGGTCAGATTTTATTACTGTGGCTTTGTAGTATAGTTTCAAATCAGGAATTGAGATGCCTCCTGTCCTGCCTTTATTGCCCAGAAATGCCTTTGCTATTCTAGGTTTCTTCCATTTCCAGATGAACTTTAGGAATATTTTTTCTAGATCTGTAAAGTATGTTGATGGCATTTTGATTGGGATTGCATTGAATTTATATAACAGTTTTGGGAGTATTGCCATTTTCACAATGTTGGTTCTCCCTAACCAAGAGCAAAGGATATCCTTCCATTTTCTAATATCCTCTTCAATCTCCTTTTTTAGAGTAGTATAATTTTCAGCATATAGGTCTTTTACATTCTTGGTTAGCTTGATTCCTAAGTATCTCACTTTTTTAGTTGCTATTGTGAAAGGTGATATTTCCGTAATTTCTCTCTCGGTGAGTTTTTTGTGTACTGGAATGCTATTGATTTTTGAGTGTTGACTTTGTATCCAGCTACACTGCTGAATTTGTTTATTACCTCTAGTAGTCTTTTAATGGAGATTTTGGGATCTTCTATGTAGAGGATCATGTCATCTGCAAATAATGATAATTTAACTTCTTCTTTTCCTATTTTTATTCCTTGTATTTCTTCCTCTTGTCTGATTGCTGTGGCTAATATTTCCAGAACTATATTGAATAGGAGTGGTGATAGTGGACATCCTTGTCTTGTTCCTGATTTTAGAGTGAAGGCTTTCAGTTTTTGTCTATTATACTAAATGTCTATTATAGTAAATGTTGATTGTTGAATTGTCATAAATGGCCTTTATGAGATTGAGGTACATACCTTCTATTCTGAGTTTCTGCATGGTTTTTTTTTAAATCATAAACAGGTGTTCGAGTTTATCGAAAGCTTTTTCTGCATCTATAGAGATGGTCATGTGATTTTTATTTTTGGCTTGGGTAATGTGATGTACATTTATTGATTTGTGTATATTGAACCATCCCTGCCTTCCTGGAATAAATCCCACTTGGTCATGGTGTATAATCTTCTTGATGATTTGCTGCTTTCTATTTGTCAGTATTTTATGGAGAATCTTTGCATCAATGTTCATTAGTGAAATTGGTCTATAGTTCTCCTTTTTGGTTGGGTCTTTCTCTGGTTTGGGTATCAGGGTAATACTTGCCTCCAAGAATGATTTAGGAAAGACTGTTTTTCTTTCAATTTTATTGAAGAGTTTAAGGAATGTTGGCCTTAAATCATCTCTAAATTTCTTATAGAATTCAGCCGTGAATCCATCAGGATCTGGGCTTTTGTTTGTTGGTAAGTTTTTAGTCACATTTTCGATTTCAGTAGCTGATACTGAGTTATTCAAAATTGTTATATCTTCTTGATTGAGCCTTGGTAGTTCATATGTTTCTAGAAATCTGTCCATTTCCTCTGTGTTTTCCACCCTATGTGAGTAGAGATTTTCAAAGTAGGTATTCATGATCTTTTGGATTTCCATGTGATCTGCAGTAATTTCCCTCTTTTCAGTCTTTTTCTTGATAAGGTTGTCTAGAGGTTTATCAATTTGGTTTATCCTCTCAAAAAATCAGCTCTTTGATTTTTTAATTCTTTGTATGTTTTTTTATTTCAATTGCATTAATTTCTGCTCTAATCTTTAAAATTTCTTCTCTTCTATGAGGTTTGGGTTTGACCTGCTCTTCTTTTTCTAGGAGCTTGAGATGTAGCATTATGTTATTTATTTGTGCTTGTTTCATTTTCTTGATGTGACTGTTGCTTTATATTTTCCTCTTAGGACTGCTTTCATTGCATCCCATAAGTTACAGTATGTTGTGTCTGCATTTTCATTATATTATAGGCATTGTTTTATTTCTTCATTAATTTCATCTGTAACCCACTGGTTGTTCAGAAGGTTGTTATTTAATTTCCATATATTTATGTGGGTTTTGCAAGTTTTTTGCCATTGATTTCCAATTTTAGGGCACTATGATCAGATATTGTTCCTGGGATAATTTCACTCCCTTTGCATTTACTTAAGAATGCATGCTTAAGAATGAGTTAATATATGGTCTCTTTTGGAGAATGTCCCATGTGCAGCTCAGAAGAATGTATATTCTGATGTGATTGGGTGGAACACTCTGTAAACATCCACTAAGTCCATTCGTTCACAGGTGTGATCAGTTCTGTTAATTCTTTGCTGACATTTTGTCTAGTATATCTATCTCTTTGTGACAGTGGGGTGTTAAGGTCTCCTATTACAATTGTGTTCTTGTGTATATGTTTTTTCATGTCCATTAGTATTTGTCTTATATATTTGGATGCTCCTGTATTTGGTGCATATATATTTATAATTTTTAGTTCTTCCTGCTATAGTTTTTCACTATAAACTATAAATAGTTTTTCACTATTTAGTATGCAGAGGCCTTCTTTATCTCTTTGAATTCTTTTAGGTTTGAACTTCACTTTTTCTGCAAACAAAATAGCTACCCTTGCTTTTTTCTGGGTTTCTGTTGCATGGAATACTGTTTTCCATTCTTTGGTTTTTAGTCTATGAATGTCTTTTTGAGTCAGATTTGTTTCTTGTATATAGCATATTGGGCGGTCCTGTTTCTTGATCCATTCTGTCAACCTGCTTCTTTTGACAGGTGAATTGAGCCCATGTACATTTATGGTTATCACTGATATGTACTTTCTGGACTTTGCCATATTATGTTCCTGTTATTGTTTTCCCACTTTCCTCCCTTGTTTAATTTCCTGTCCAGGCTGGTGGTTTCTTTCTGTTGTTGTTCTGGAGATTGTGGTCATTTTTATCTCTTTCTAGTATATCTTTTAATACTCTTTCTAGGGTTGTTTTGGTAGATATGAATTTCTTCATTTGTTCTTTGTCATGGGAGTATCTTGTTTCTCCATTGAATTTGAAAGACAATTTTGCTGGGTACATCAGTCTGGGTTGAAAGTTGTTTTCTTTTGAGGGTTGAAATACTTCACTCCAAGCTCGGCTTAACCTGAAGGTTTGTGCTGAGAAGTCTGCCCTAATTCTAATAGGCTTTCCTTGATAGGTGATTTTCTTTTCTCTAACAGCTTTTAGTATTCTGTTTTTATATTATATGTCAGGATCTTAATTATTATATGTCTATGTGTAGATTTATGTTGGTATGAGTGTTTGACATTCTATATGCCTCATTTATTTGTATGTCAGATTTTTTCCCCATGTTTGGGAAATTTTCTGTTATTACTTCTGTGAATAGCTAAGTTAAGTCCTTTGTGTTGTCTCCTGCCTTGTCACTGATGCCTATTAGCCTTATATTTTTTCTCTTGGCATCATCTTGAAGCTGTTGGATTGTCATTTCTTGCTGCTTTGTTGTTTTTATAAGTTCTGTCTTTTCATGGTCGCTATCTGCGATCTTGTCCTCAAGGTCTCCATTCTATCCTCAGCTTCATTTAAATGGATTGCCAACTTTCAGTAGAATATTTTGTTTCTTTGATATCCCTTTGAGCCTGTTTCATGGATTCTGCTTGTTTTCTACCTTGTTCATTCAAGATTTCCATCAATTTCCCTTGCTCCTGTATTTTTTTAAATCTATTTCTTCCCTAGCTATATTGAGCAAATCCTTTACTAAGGTTGTTACTTCTGTCTTTTCGTAAGACATTACTTCTAATTTGATTTCCTCTATAGACTCACGGATTTGTTTCTTTACTTCATTTGCTTTTCAGAGATTTCTCGTGAGTATGACTTTTAAAGTCGTCCATTTCTATGTCGCCTGTTCTTTTACCTGATGGACTAGATGTTTGAGATTGCATTTTGGTTTTTCATTTTGTCATTTTCACCTTGTGGGCCAGTATCTGGTTATTTAGTCCCAGTCTTCACATCTGTCAGCAGTGTACCTCCTAGGGTCCTACTCTGCGGTTGATGTCTGACCCATTGTTGGGTACATAGTGACCCACACCTACTGGGGTGCTCTGTCTAGGCGAGGGGCCACCAGGTCTCCAGTAGTTTGACATTTTTATAAAGTTCTTTTTTTTCCTTTTGGTGAGGGATTATTCAGCCAAGCAGAAGATTCATACAAAAAAAATGCACTTTAAAAAACCTTAAGTTTGAGACCATTTTTAGATTTGCTTCTGAAGAGTTGCAGAAATATTATAAACAGTTTCTGTTCACAAGTCTCTATCTTATTTCAAATGAGGAAATGACATATATTGTGTTGGGAAAGAGTACCCTGGCTACCATTTAGAGAGTGCAATGGAGTGGAGCAATATTAAACAGATGGCATTGGGAAGGTGATGCAAAAATCTAGGTGAAAGATTTAGCCTACAGTTAATTAGTGGAATTGAGAAATATTTTGACATTTAAAGTGGCAGAATGGTTAGGTCACTTGTGTAATAGATCACTTATTAGGGCAGATATTGAATGACACTAATGTTCTTGGAATTTTTATAGTACAAAATTTCTTTGGTTATAATTTTTCCCATAAAGTGCATATAGAAGAGAGAATAAAAATAAACAATCTTTAAATCATATTGTCAAGTGAAATAAGTCAGACACACAAACTTGAATATTGCATGGTTTCTTTTGATGGAAAACCCAAAATATAAAAAAAGAGCAAAAAAAGATAGATGCAGGGCAGTAGATCTTTTGCAAAAGGGAAGTGAATCAAGAGATGGAGAGAGGGGGAAGGAAGGGGAGGGGAAAGGGAAGTAAAAAGAATTAAGATGTGTTATGTACATACACCAACTCCCCACAATGAATATAGTCATATATAATGCAAACATACTACTGAAAATAAAAATCAACCCCTCAAAAAAGAAAAACAGAAAAAAAATCAAAGAAAAAATCAAAACCGAAGCCAAAAAGCAGGACTAGCAAGCATGCTATATATTCTTGTCTTGTCAGTTCATCCTTCCAGTTACCCCCTAGATCCTCATCTTCCCGCTGTTTATTTCTCCTTCCCGCCTCCAGTTTGAGTGCTAATTACTTCGTATTACTTTGGTTTTCTTCAGATTTTTTTTTATGGGTACTGGGGATCAAACTCAGGACCAAGCACTTGCAAGGCAGGCGCTTATGTCGCTGAGCTAAATCCCTAGGACATAATGTTCAATTCTGTAAGTTTTTATACTTTTTGTTTTGGTTTTAGTACTGGGGATTGAATTTACAACCTTGCACATGCCGGGCAGGTGCTTGCACCACTGAGCTAAATCCCCAGCCCCTTCTCTTCAGATCTTACAACTCTTTCACCTTTTACTAATTACTTCATATTTTACCACTATACACTGTCACTGGTTTCCTTGATTGGTCGTTTTTCTCTATTTGTTTGGAGATCAGTCTCCCAAGAAATCTGATTTTGTTTTGATACTCTCCTTTGAATGCTAGGTAGTACAGAGTGCCACTGTTTGTTGACTGGTTTATATGAAGTGTTCCCTCCAGGAACTCTGGCTCTGTCTTCTAAGGTCCTTATGTCACTAGACAACCTTACTTTGCACCCCTAATACTCAGCTTCCACACCTGAACTGCCTAATGCATAACCAGTAGCTACATGTAAGATTGAACCTTGGAAACTCTTCCAGTGGCCCTAGGAGCCATTCTTTTCAGTAATTTCATTTGGCTTTTAAATTTAAAACCTGAAGCAGTTTTCTCAATGTGGAAGTGAATATTAATGGGAAATGATCTTTTGGTATTTGACTCACTGGAAAACTTAAGTGTGTTTGGAAGGACTTCAGTGTGTGAATTAACTTTTTCAGTTGTAAATCTTATAAGATCAAAATGCAGATCAAGCTTTCCTGATGAAAATTTAGCATGCAGTGATATATATATATATATATTAGAATACATTAGATCACAAAGATTTGATCCAAGTTGCATTGATTACCTTTGAAATGATAGCATTTTAGATTTTTGAGTTAAAATATGTTGTTGAATGAATTGCATCTGTGGCTTTCATTTATATTTTATTTTTATTTTTAATTCATGTATTTGTACTTATTTAGGAGGTACAATTGTATAATTCAGTACATGTATATAATGTGTAATGGTTAAATCAGGGTAGTTGGCATTTTCATGTCCTCAGATATTGTCATTTCTGTGTGTTGAAAACCTTCAAACTCTTCCCTAGTTCTTTTTAAATGTACTGTTTTAATTGTTATTATCTATAGTTACGCCATTGTACTGTGTAACATTGAACTACTTCATTCCATCTAAGTGTATTTTTGCATTCATTTTACCCCTTTTCTTCCTACTTCCAGTGTCCTCTATTTTACTCTCTACTTCTATGTGATAAACTGTTTTAGCTTCCACGAATGAGTGAGAATATGAAGTATTTATCTTTCCTGTGCCTGTCTTATTTTACTTCATATAATGCCCTACAGTTCTATCGATGTTGCTACAAATAAAAGGATTTTATTTTTTCACATGGCCAGATATGGACCACTGTGTAGATGTATCACATTTTTTTATCTATGTATCCTTCAGTGGACATCTTGATGAATTCCTTACTTTGGCTATTGTGAGTAGTACTGTATAAGCACAATGAGCAGATATCTCTTTGATAAAATGATTTTTTTTAGTTTTCTGAAGAACTTCCTATTATGTTTTCTGTAATGGCTGAACTAATTTTCACTCACATCAGCAATGTAGTATAAGCATTACCCTTTTTCTCTATCCTCTCCAGTATTTGTTATTTTTTATCTTTTGGATGATAACCACAATGTGATATATCATTGTGGTTTTGTTTGGAATTTCTTTGATGGCTAATGATATTGAGTATTTTTTCATATATTTATCGGTCATTTGTATTTCCTCTTGTGAGAAATGTTTATTCAGATCATTTGGCCATTTTAATAGGATTATTTTTTATTTTTAATTTTGTGGTGTTGAATTCCTTATGTATTTAGACATTAACTTCTTGTGAAATGAATACTTTGTATACCTTTTACCCCATTCTGAATGTTGTCTCTTTGATCTGTTGTTTCATTTGCTGAGTGGAATCTTCTTTGTTTGATGTAATCCTATTTGTCTAGTTTTACTTTTGTTGCTTGCACTTTTGGGATCTTATCTAAAAAACTATTGGCCTATTCTAACATCTTGAATTTTTGTTCTATATTTTCTTCTAATAGTATAATAGTATTGGGTCTTACATTAGACCATTGATCCATTTTGAGTCAGTTTTCATATACTGTGATAGGCAATGTTCAAGCTTCCTAGTTACACAGTTTTCTAGAACCACTTTTCGAAGAGGCTCTTTCCAATCAATGTTGTCAGCACAGCTTTTTTTTTGAAAATCAGTTGTGTGTAAATGTGAGAATTTATGTTTAGATTTCCTATTCTGTCCCATTAGTCTGAGTCCTTTTTTATGCCAATACCATGCTGTTTTGATAACTATAGCTTTGTAGTATATTTTGATGTTAGATATTGTTATGTCTCCAGGTTCTTTTTCTCCCTTCAGGATTTCTCTAGCTATATTGAGTCTTCTTAGTTTCATATGAATGTGGTTTATTTTTCTAGTTCTGTGAACCGTGTCATTGGTTTTTTTGATGGGCATTGAACCAAATCTGTACATTGCTCTGGATAGCATGGACATTTTGATAGTACTAATTCTTTTAACCTATGAACCTTACATGTATTTCTATTTGTTGTATTCATTTTTGTGTCTTCTATTGTTTTCTTTATCAGTGTCTTATAATTTTTTGTAGAAATCTTTTAATTCTTTGGTTGAATTTTTCCTGGGTATATTTTTTATGTGTGTTTGGATATTGTGAATAGGATTGAGTTTTTCTTTTTTAGCCAGGCTGTTATTGATATATAAAATGCTGTCTTTTGTATTTTGATATTATATCCTGTAATTTTCCTGAATTCAATTATCAGTTCAAACAGATTTTAGTATTTAGATATTTCTACATATAAAACCATGTCACTTGCAAACAGGGATGGTCTAATTTCCTCTTTTTCAATTTGGATGCACTGTATTTGTGCCAAAGTGAGCATGTTGAACTATCTCTGCATCCCTTAAATGAAACCATTTGATCATCTTGTATAATCTTTTTAATATGTTGTGGAATTTGTTTTGCAAGTATATTAAAAGGAATTTTGTGTCTATGTTTATCAAGCATATTGATCTAGAGTTCTGTTTCTCTCTCTCATTGGATTCTTATTCAGTATGGTTCTAAAGATAATACTAGGTTCATAAAATGAATTTATAAGTATTCCTTCCCTTTGTGTTTCATGGAATAGTTTGAGGCTATTGGTGTTATTTTTTTTTCTTTAAAGGTCTGGTAGAATTGTGCAATGAATCCATCTGGTCCTGGGGCTTTGTTTTTTGTTTGATTTTTTTATTATTGTTTTAATCTCATTGTTTCTTACAAACCTACTTAAGCATCTTGTATCCTCTTGCTTCAATTTGGTAAGCCATAGTAATCTAAAAATTTATCCATTTCTTCTACATTTGACAATGTATTGGAATGTAGGTTTTCAAAATAATCCTTAATGATCTTTTGAGTTTCAGTGATATCTATTTCATTCTGTTTTTCATCTCTAATTTTATTGATTTGGGTGTTTCTTTTCATTTGGGTAAGAGTTTATCTTTATTTTTTCAAGTGACCAACTCCTTATTTCACTGCTCATGTATACTTTTTGTGATATTTGATCTTTTTCTAATACTCATTTGTTTATCTACCCTTTTTTTCTGTGTGTAGGATTCTTTTCATGTATTTTCTGCAATGCTGCCTTAGTGGTAATGAATACATTTAGTTTGTGCTTATCTTGGGAGTTATGTATTTCTCCTTTGATATTTCAGGATAACTTTGCTGGTTACAGCAGTCAAAGATGGCAGGTTTTTTTTTTTTGTCAGCGCTTATGTATTTGGTTCTTCCTGAGAATCTCTTTTTAATTGCTCTTTCATATTCTGCAGAGTCTTCTTTACTTGATTTAGTTGTTTATTCATATCCTGTTTGAAGTCATTGTCATTTTAAAAATAAATCTTTTCAATTTTTTGGCCCAAATTTCATCCATTTTCACAACTTTGGATTCAGTTACTGACTAGTTATGATACTTTGGAGGATCATGTTGCCGTCTTTATTCATAATTATGTGTTTGTGTTGAGATATGTTCATGTATTGATATGTAGTAACCAGCCTTCTGTTTATCCACAGTACCATGGAGAAAACAAAGTGCAGTAAGAATGACAACACAAAGACAAACCAGATCTTGAAATATATAAAAACCAATTAAAAACAATCACTCTAGGGCTGAAGATTTAACTCAGTGGCATAAGCGCCTGCCTGGCAAGAAGAAGGTCGTGAGTTTGATCCCCAGTACTAAACAAAATGAAACAAAACAAAACAACCACTCTACTACCAATAGCAATAAAAAGAAAAATATAATAATATAGATTTAGCTCAGCGGCATAAGCGCCTGTATTGCAAGCATGCGGTCATGAGTTTGATCCCTGGTACCGATAAAAAAATTATCTATATTATCTAGTAAAACTAAATAATAAAGATTAATGTGGATTGAAAATAATAAAATGTTATAATAATCCACAGTGAAATAGATGAAGAAAAGAGTGGAAGAAGGCAAGATTTTTTTTTAAAAAAGGATGAGATGAGATATGAGTGACTTTTAAAAATTCAGTTAAAAAATAAAACCAGATAAAAGAAAAATCAAGAAAAAAGAAAAGAAATAAAAATGAATACAAAATATTATTATATACTGACGTGTTTGGATTGGTAATGCTTCTTTTTTTTTTTGGCACTGGGGAAAGAACTCATGAGCTTGTGTTTGCCAGGCAGGTGCATATGCCGCTGAGCAATATTCCCAGCCCTTGGTAATGTTTCTCTCCAGGATTTGTAAAATTGGACTATACTTTCCCCTGTATCTGTTGTGTAAAGGCTGAGTCTTGCCTCACCTTTCCCAATGAGTGGAGCTGGTCAATCGTACACTTTCTGCCTCAAGACTGAGTCACTTTAGTCAAGAATCTTGCTTTCTCTGTCCTTTGACACACCCACCAGACATAGTTTTTTCCTTGAGCAACACAAAATCTCATTAATTAATTAAAATCTGATTAGAAATGTATAATAGATATTGTGCAAATGAAAGGGAAAGAAAGCACTCTAAAGGATATAACAGTATGTATGTTTAAGTGTGCAAGATAGATAACCATACTACTAAGTTTTTGTTACATTTATCAAACAGAATGGTTTGTAGTGTCATTGTTTGTCCACTTTGTATACTTTGATTTTGTGACTTGATCAGCTAATTCTAAAATAACAAAATGTAATTTACCAGCTGGTGATTTCTTACTGGCTTTTGGAATTCAGTGTTATTTCTACCCTTTTTTCTGTTTTGCTTTTTTTCTCCAAATAATAAATAAATAAAACGTTTTAAAAATCTCAGTTAATTAATAGTAATTCACATAAAGTTACAAGAAGTTGAAGTATACCAGTTGCTGGTTCATGACCTAGGGCAAGTATACTCCATCTTTCTTGGAATAACTTTCTTCATCCAGAAGACAGATTGGATACTCCCCAAGGTACATTACAAATTATAGTGATGGAAGTATTTCTCAAATCTTTTATGCACCATTCTGAATTTTTAAAAGTACAACACACTGAGCAGAAATTAGCATTTTAAAAAATGTCAGAGTCATTAAGAATGTCAGTTATTAACTGTGACAATGTAATGTAACAAAGGGGTTATTGTGATATGTATAGCTGCTTACTCTTCATAGCTCATAGTTTTTATTTTCAAATTAATGCCTGCCCTTTAACTTTCACTTTTTAATGTCAGACTATTAGCTGTGATTGCTTACTCAATGACATCAATCGTGTCTGTTTTAATATGTTTCTTGTACCTATCTCACTTGATTTGGGATTTCTAATCTACAGTGATCTGGAAAAAACAGTAATGTTAAACTTACTTGACTTATGGCTGGCATTTAATTCTCAACCAGTCATTTATTAGGTTCAAGACACAGGATGATTTCAGGTTTGATGAAGAAATAATCTATAAACCGTCTTTATAACATTGAGCAGCTTTATAGTGAGAAATGTATCTGAACTTTAGGATAGGACTTTGGCAGGCTTTTTTCTTTAATTCTCAGTTCAGTTCCTAACCCTTTTTCTGAGGGCTGAGTTTTCCAGAGGGGTCACTTATAGAAAATGGTTTAATAATAATAGTGATTAAGTAACCCAGTGAAGACCACTCAGCAATGTGCAAAGAGACAAATATATTTATATTGTATATAATAACAATAGTTTCCCAAAACAGAAAAGAATTGCTTATTTAGTGTCTCTTTTAATTCTTTCAATCAACTTAGGATTCAGTTGATGTTCAGAAAGGTACCCAAAGTCACAAGAGAAATAAGTGGTAGATCTGAAAGTATTTTATTCATTTCTCCTTACTTCAGTATTGGGTCATTTCACGTGTTACATCATCTTAACCTTTCTCCCTGTATTTCTGTAGTGGTCAAATGAAGCAAACAGAAAAGTGATTTGCAGCCAGGAATAATCCCTCTATTCTGCTAGGATCATATGGCAGTGTCTGGAGACACTTTATGTGGTCACATCTGGATTGGGAAGTGATTCTGGTATGTGATGGGGTAAAGGTCACAGATACTAACACATCTTGTGATGCATAGTAGTGCCCAAAAATGTTTCAGCCCCAAAGGTCAATAATGCTGAGGTTGTGAAACTCTACATTAGATAAAAGCTCTTTGCCTCTCACTAGTGACAGAGGTTGGGCTGAACAAAGTACTATATTTGAAGTCTAATCCTTCTTGATTATACCAGACCAAAGCAAGAGATTAGTGGGAGGAAAGGGCAGCAACAATTTGTGATGTTTGAAAATAGACACAATATAAATTTTCCTATACGGATACAGGTGAAATCTAAAAATCTATACATCTGTAGTAGTCTTATCTACATTTCTTCTTGTTTTTAAATTGGACTGCTTTTTTTTTTAAGAGATGGGTTCTCACTATGTTTTTCAGACCTCAAATTTCAGGTCCAAGCCATCTTTTGGCTCGACCTTCCAAGTAACTAATATAAAACCTATGTGCCACTTTACTGGGCTCAGCAGCATATTTGATCTTCCTTTTAAAAACTTTTCTTAAATTTTTTATACTCGTATATTTTATTTCTTCAATATTTTTAAATTTTATTTTTAGTTCACAAATAATAAATGTACATATTTATGAGGTATAATGTGATGTTTTGGCATATGTTTGTAATGTGAGATGATTAAATCAGGCTAATTCACAACTCCATCATTTTACAAGCTTATCTTTTATGTGGTGAAAGCATTTAAAATGTACTTGTAGTGGATAATTTTGGGTGTTACCTTGACAGGATTGAGAAATGCCTAGAGAACTGGTAAAACCTGTTTTGGGGTGAGTCTGTTAGGCTGTTTTCAGAGAAGATTGGCTTGTAAACAAACAAATGAGTAGAGAAGTCCACCTACCCTCAATGTGGATGGGTACCATCCAATCAGCTCTGCATAAAACAGGAAAGCAAAAGGAGGAAGTTCAGTCCTGGCACTGTGGAGCATTCCTGCAATCCCAGTACTTTGGGAGGCTGAGGCAGTAATATTGCAAGTTTTGAGCCCAGCTTGGGCAATTTTGCAATTTAGAAAGATCCTGTCTCAAAATTTAAAAAAATACAATTAAAAAGTTTTAGGATATAGCTTAATGCAAAAGCCTTAAAGTTCTATTACCACTACTGCAAAAAGGGCTGGTGTCTATACATTTCTCTTGTTCTTTGTCTTGCACATGAGACTACAGTTTCTTTGGCCATTGGACTCTGGGACTCACCAGTGACCCTCTAGGGGCTTCCAGGACTTTGTCCTCAGACTAAGGTTTACACCTTGTGCTTTCCTGGTTCTGAGACTTCCAGCTTGTGTTAACCTAATGCTATGGCTCTTGCTATGGGCTTTTTCTGATTCTCCAGCTTGCAAATGGCCTACTGTGTGATCATGTGAAAAAATCCTCTAATAAATCCTTTTATGTTTCTCTGGAGAATCCTAACTAATACACTGCTCTTCTAACAATTGTGAAATGTATACACACAAAGGTGCTATGAACAAACAATGTATGAAGAACTGCTTATTCAGTAAATAGTATTGTGAAAACTGAATATCCATAAATAGAAAAATGAAATTTGATCCTTATCTCACATCATGTACAAAAATTAACTGGAAAAATAACCTGAAAATGTACTTTTTCTTGTATGCATATGTTTTTGGAGTTAGGTATAGTCATATGACTGCAGTGTGAGCTGCATATGGATGCATTTAAAAGTCAGGTTATGATTGTGGGTGTGTTGATAGCAAAAAAAAATCCATAAAACCTAAGTGGCATGGAAAACTGTTTCAATATGTGGAAAACAGTGGTCCTACCCAGTCTCTCATATCTGCAGAAGAATTTTTAGTATTAAGGATTTATCTTGTTATGCTGTATAACCGAGAACTTCGGTGTTATTACTGAGATGCGTCTTAACATATTCTAACTCATACAGCAAAGTTAATTAGCAGCTACTCTGAAACCTTTGAACTCACAAATTTCTGGAATGTTTCTTTTGTTTTGGGAGTTAAGATGCATTATTTTACACACATATTCATTTATGCTGCTTTCTCAAATTCTGATTAACTTAGAAGTCCTAGAGAGATGTTACTGCCCATAAATTCTGGTGACTGTAATGAGTACTAAGTGTTCTAACATATAGATTTGGGGACTATGTGCAAAGAAATAGTTTTTGGAGCTTTGGAATTATACTTTATGTCTGAAATTATTTCTGTTGGCATTAAAATATGTCCTGAATTGTGACATTTCAAGCTTGATGGCTTTTACCTGCCTATTATATAAATTCTAATATGTAAGATATAATAGAAATTTGATTTAGTTCCCTGAATTTCGAGATAAGAAATCGTGAAGATTCTAGGAAAATTATAATCAACCTCTCTCACTTGTGTTTCATACATTTCTGTCTTTCATCCTAATTTGAATCAAAACCATGTTATTATTCCTCTAGCCTTTTGGAGACAATATAATGTTTTTTGTTAATTATGCAGCCTGACAATGAAGATAATTGTTTTCTGTTTTAAATTACCATCAATAATCTTGTAACATTACTTCATACCTATAATGTGACTTTACTAAACCCTTTGTATAAGAATATCCATTTTAATTTATGCTTCACATATTTATTGTACTCATATATTCAGAAGTGTTTACTTTACAGCAGTTCTATAACTTTCTTACATATACTGTAATTGTAACCCAAAGATTGGCTGCCTGGAAATTCCTGATTCTTTGAGCCTTATTAGAGTTGAATATCCTGTTCCTCTGATGTCAAATAAATTTCCCTGAGACACAATCCCTCAGGTGGTAGAAAATCTAACATGATAGTCATGATGTGTGACTTTTCTTGAGGTCAGTCCACACTGTGGCCTAATTCCCTGTCACCCTGTACATACTGGCAGTTGCTGTCTATTCTCTATACCTTCTTCGTCTCTGGCTTGGAGCACTGTACCAACACAAAATGCCATTGTAACAGATTTTTACTGAAGGTTTAAGGGTAATAGAGGGACTGAAAACTCAGAATAGTAAACACAGGCCATGTAAAATTGAATTCCTGGCATTCCCCTTCTCCAGAATACTTTGGCTGTGTTCATCACTGGGAATTTCTTAATGGACATTTTCCTTCTCAAGCCACAGCATCTCAGCACTGTCCTGAGTTCCCTTTTATTTTCATACTCTCTTCACATAGCCCCTTTATTTCTCAGAGTCCTCACTCCCTCTCTATCAGACTCTCTTTATCCTGTTCATTTGAAACTCATACTTCTTCTTACTCTAGTGTGTACTATAATTTGCCTAACCCCTTCTTGAACTCAACCATGGTCTTATCTTTGCATTTTCTGAGCCTTAGCTGGAGATTCTGCCAGACATAGCCATCTATTCTTGTTAGATACCCTTTAGAAACACATGCCTTCAGATTGGCATTTTTATATCATATGGTTTGATATGGGACTCCTACTCACAGATTTTAGAACAAAGAGGAGGCAGTATAAGGTATCAAGGCATTCAAGAAGGATAAAAAGAAGTAGACTGTTTTGTGGGCAGGAGTAGCATGTGAGAGGACAGGAATGTTGCTCAGTTGTAGTCAATGGTGGTAGAGAGGTCAGAGTGGGTATTGTGAAATATCTTGGGAAGTAGCCTGTGGACAGTAAAAAGCTATTGAAATTTTAAAGAACCAAAACATGGTGATCGAAATAGCTTTCTAGAAGTTGAATGGAATCACAGAGAAAAACTGTTAAGACATATAGTCCAAAAGGAGGTGCAAAAATAACTTGCTGAGGCAAAACATGGGTTATGAATAAAATGCCTTTGAGAGATACTGTTGTGAGATTGAAGGGACTTGGCAATGGTTGGGGCATTGAGTCAGATGGTGAAGCCAGCTCAAGCAGTTTAGGGAAGTGATGGTATGTTCTGTGAGATAAGGGAACCAGGAAGTAGGATCAGTTTGGCTTGGGGTTGAGCAGATCATGGATTTACTTATGCCCGTGGTTTGTTTGAAGTGCCTCTTAAATCTGTTTTGTAGGCAGGTAAAAACCCTTAGACCCTACCTCCCACAGATTTAACACATAATTTGAGGATCATGCCATTACTAAAGCATGAATGTTAATCAAGAAGTAAACAGTGGTGTTTGGGAGTGAGTCATGTAGCATATGAGTGAGTCCCAGACATCTACTTTTTTGGAGATTGGGAAAATACAGAAACAGGGACAAAAGGGCTGCTGGTGGTGAGTAGAGTAAGAAGGAAGAAACAGTGAATACAGTTCAAGCAAGTGCAGTTTGAAGAGTGACCCTGACATTCAGAAGACATATTTAAACCTACTGGAAGCATAAGGATAGTTCTGCTTGCTAAACTGCGCACTTTGCTTTCTTAGCATTGTTAAATGGTGTGGAGATGAGAAGCAGTGCCCAGCATTTGGAGTGCGCTCTACTTCATGTAAGACACTCCATCGGAATTGGCAGCGAAACATGGCTCTTTAACAATTTGTGAAGGAATGAACAGAGGGCAAAATCTAATGTGTATCAACAGAATTATATCTTTGTTATTTCTGCATGCTATGGATGGAAAACAAGCATGGTATTTGAAGCCAGAAGATGTATCAGGTTTTCACTACTGACACTTTAGTTTTTCTTCTTATTTTAATTTTACTGATGTCTCCATGCTGCTACACACACACACACACAGACACACACACACACACACACACACAACACACACACACACACACACACACACACACACACACACACATGGTAGATGTTTCGTCTCCTCCCTAGCAACCCTGGTCCTCCTGTGGGGCCTGGTCAAGGAGAAAGGTCAGGGGCCCATGACCTGGAAGAATTTGTCTCTCTCCCTGGCTCTTCCTTTTTCTCTCTGCTTTCTCGCTGCTATGACAAGTAGTTTGCATCCACCCAGGACTTTTCATCATGCCATTTCTTCCTTGAGCCAGGCAACCAGACACTAATGGTGAGCCAAAGTAGCCCTTTTCTTCTTCAAGTTGGGGATGTAGGGTATTCTGTGCCACAGATGAGCAAAGTGACTAAAATAATGACCAAAACCCAAATCACATTTTTCGTCACCCCAGCACCGTACATACCTGTGAATAATTGACAGGTCTCGAAATCCCTGGGTGCTCTGCACAACTTGTCTCGAGGAATAAAAATTGCTCCCTTCAGGACAGTTTGAGTCTGAAGTGTTTACAACCAAATCCTTTTTGTGCATACAAAAGTTTGGTTTCTTAGAGTTAGAGACAGATTCGGGAGACCAGGCCCACAGCATGGCCTGGGTGATTTTTTTCAATCTGTGTAAACATTTTAGCTCTTAAAATGAAGGTTTGCTGTCCATAAAGTGGATTGACAAGAATTTATTCAAGTCTAAACAGTATGTGGAATCTGAAGATATCAGCATCTGTGCCCTAATAGTCTCTAGAATTTCTTCTACTTGGCTCATACTGACACTTTTCTCTTTCCAGAATATATTTTAAAGGGCAATGGAAAAAAACATTGTCTGATGACTTTAAAGGAAAGGGTTGATTCACTAAAGACCTATATATTTCTTGGATTGTTTGATTGTACTTTGGCTTATAAGACAAAAGACGGGTACCAGAACCAATTTTCTAGCATCCTAATTCACGTGGGTGTCCTATAATCACATAAATTCAACTTAGCCAAACTATACTCATCTCTCCTTCCACATTCATGTGTACCGCTCCCCCAACTACCCAGTCAGGAAACCTGAAAATTTTCAAAGACTTTTGCTTCTTCACCAGTTTTCACATTTCACTGACTTTCTCTTTCAAAATTGATTACCATTACTTCCTTTGCTTTCCCACCACTTTCATTAGTTCTCTACCAAGTCTCACCCTCTCTGTGGTGGTAGCATACTAATAAAGTTCAAAAATTTACCACAGCAACTCCTGGCAGTCAACTTAGGTTTCCTTACAAAATGACCCTTCTGTGTTGGGAATCTGATTATTACAATTTAACACCCCTCAAAGGTTTTTCATGACTGCAGGATAATATTTAAACTCTTAGTATATCCTCTAAGGCTTTCCCTCAATTATTTGATCTTTAAAGTCCTTATTTAATCGTGGTCCATGATTCTACTGTGTGACCCAATGTTTCTGCCACTTCATGTGATTCCATTCCATTGTATAACATATCAAGTTCCATGTGCATGCTGTTTATTTCCTGTACCCTGCATAAGCACTTTTCTCTATCTCTGATACCTTCCCTCCCCCTTGGCTGATTTGAAGACTGCTAGTTATCTTTTAAGAACATCTTATCTTTGTAGCTCCTACTCTGTTTTCCTTATCCACACTCTCACCAAAGCACTTACAACATTGGTTTGAATGATATTATCTTAAATGTCTTTGTTATCAGTCTGGGAGAAAGTTAAGAAGAGGCTTTGATCCATTTATCTTTGATCCCTAGCACCTAAGCTTACCAGAATAAAGGAAGGAATATAAGTTGTGTGAGCACAGTAGCAAGGTCTCAAAGAAAGCATTAATACTTAAAGGAGATTAAATGACAGAATCTTCTTATGTACTGTAGTCCGTTTTGCTCTTTGTGTTTTCTGGAGACTGGAGTTTGGAATCCATTTGTTTCTAGCAGTCATCGTACTGATGGATTAGGGGCATGGTATTAATAAAAGAAGTGGAAGGATGGTTACATTAATTGCACATGGGGCCAGTGGTTGCTTTTAGTGAACAGAATTTGGAAACATGATCAAGCCCTAGAACCATGTTTTTCAAACTTTTTATAACTTTACATCCAGAAGGATATACAGCTTTGTCATGACCCAGTCCACACACTCACACACACACACACACACACACACACACGAAAAGAAAGTGGAAAAAATACTTGATTTATTTTTCTACATGGAAGACAAAATGATATTTTATATTCTACTTCATCCTGTTCTATTTTATTAAAAAAATTCTAGTTGCAATTGGTTTCACAACTCAGTGTCTCATAGTTTGAGGAATCCTGTTGCCTAAGCTACCTGTTTCTCACTCAGGTACTGTTATCAGGTAGTTTGTTTTTTAAAAAAGTGGCTTTTCATGGTTACTGGGTTCTGGATTGTGTACCTCTCCTTCTGGAGTCCAATTCCAGGTTCTTCTTGCCTTGAACAAAGAATTTAGTGAAACAATCAAAAAGCGGTGGCAAAGTTTATTCAAGAAAGCAAAAATTAAGAGTCAGAGGAAGACAAACTGGCTCTCCAGAGCAAGTTTGGGCTGAGTAAATAGAAAAAGAGGGTAAGAGCAAAGATTTAAAAAGTTCATGCTGCATCTGGTAGACACAGTGAGGGCTATTATGGGAAGCTACCATAACAAAGTCTTCATGGCATCCATGTGTGCCTTTATGCTGTCTAAATCTTGGGAAACCCACGAGAACTTCTACTTACAGGTCCTGAGAGGCAGTGCTGGGATTGTTGGGAACCTGTGCCTCAGGTCTAGGCCATCCTATTGAATATCTACTCTTCTTCTAGCGAGAAGTCCACCTGCATAGCTTTGGGGACTGTTCTGTGCGTGTCTTTAGGTATCTTGTAATTAACAGGTCACACCTACTTCTCCAGCCAGTGTTTGCCACATTCTAACCTCTTATCTCATTACATGGCTGTATGTGGCTGAAGTTGGCCACCTTTCCAGAGGTCCTACCAAGAAACAACTATTGGTGGGAAGGAGTGATGCATGGTCAGTGGGATCAATGTCAAACTGATGACTAGAATTCCTTGCATTTTAAAGAACTGACAGAAGTGTACAATGTAGCCAAATTCTGACCCCTTCAAGAGGTGAAAAATTTTGGCTAATGAATAGAGCATGAACTCAGAGACTGGAACTGCTGATGACCATTTTGTCCCAGCAACTTAGGTCACAGGGATTTGGAGACCTGTACTCTATCCACCACTGAGGAACACTTTTAGCAGTGGCACCTCCACTCAGTCTAATTCCTATGGTGCTTCTGCTTCTTCACCACCCCCATTCCCTGTGCATATCAAAATGATGGGCTCAGCATGTGAACAAAGCCTGTGCAGAATTTAACCTCCTTACTAATGAGAAGGGGTACTTGTCAAAAGAACACTGTTGTTTATTCTGTTGGATTTCACATGCAAATATATTGTCTGAGCTTTTTTGCAGTCATATGAGAGGGAAAGTGAGGAATTTAGCCATCAATTAATATGCAGATACACCAAAATGACAAGTGCTATAACTTTCAAATATGTCTTAAGCTAAGTTTTTAAAGAAATTAACTTACTTAATTAATTTAATCTAATGTTTATCAAACTAATATGTTTATCTGCTGTTTCCCAGGCAGATGTTTGATGTAAGATGGGGTTTTAGCTAGTCAATGTATTCTTTTTTTTGTTTGTTTTGTTTTTAAATTCTTTTATTTAAGAATTTTTCTTAACATTTTGCTTGGTCAGTGTTTTTGTGATAAAGCATTAAAATTCTTAACATTTTATTTGTTCTCCAATGCAAAAAAAAAAGATTCTGACAAGATCAATTAGGAAGGGAAAATACTAGTGAAGATTTTTACAGTTTATTAAAAAGAAATCCTGCAGTTCTCTGTTGAAGTGAAGTAGAAGTCAAAAGGAGAGGATGCATGCAAAAGAGCTGCAGAACAAGATTTTGCATGATTTGGCAGGAAATCTGAATGTTGAGGGAGAACATAAAAACAATCAGAGCTATCTTGAGCTTTCAGACTTGGCAACTGGAGGAAGCATAGTGCTTTCATAGAGAGGAGGCAAGCAAAAGGGAATGCACCTTCTCCCGCAGCTGGGAGTTCTAAAGGAGCAAAGGACAGTGATATCTATTCTCTTTCTCTCTTTTTTTCTTTTTCTCTTTCTTTTTTCCTTTTTCTGGTACGGGGGTTTGAATGTAGGAGTTTCACACTGAAACTCCTTTTATTTTTTTTAAATTTTATTTAAAGAGAAAAAAAATCCCAAACAAAACAGAATAAAGGGTAGCAACAATACAGAATTCCAAGGAAAAAGGGAAAAGAACAACAACAAAGAAAAAGCACTAAGAAATCATTACTTGTCAAATTACATACTGACATCTTGGAAATAGTTGTTCAAATTACATAATTAAAACATGCAAAGTGTACATTCAAACAGTGACGATGTTAACAGTTCTGCTCCATGATCTGACAAAAACAGCAATATGGTCATCCGTCTTACACACTCAAACATACATGCAATTATATCAAAAGAGTAAAATTAAACACAACAAAACAGAACAAAGTGGGTCACAAGAAAGCAATGTAAGAGACATAAATTTCAAAACTAGAGAATTGGAGATATTCACTCTCTATCGTATTGACTCTTGTTTTCTTCCTAATAGTTGTCCATATTGTCACATACAGGGAGTTCACATGAAACAACATAGTATGGAACTGATCTAAGAAATACGAGGAGGGCGTTTCAGGTCTTCAAGACCAGACAAAAGGGAAGCCAGGAATGGCTGTCATAGTGTCTCTCATTCTTCTAAAAACAGCTGTCCATACCTTCATGTGTGTTGAACAAAACAAAACAAGCTAAAATCACTTTGAACAAAGAATGATAGTATTGCTGGATTTCACATTGTGACATTACAGAGTCAGCACTGGGTACTGTAGTGTCTCTTTTTCTTCAAAATAGTTGTTCATTTCAACATACATTATATAGTTGGTTCTTGTAAACTGTTTATAAGCTCTACACATGTATTTCTACATGTAAATGTATCCTTTCTATATTAGAGGGAAAAACAAAACAAAGCAAGAAAAAAAAAAAACAATTCCTAGAAAAGCATGAAGCAAAAAGTCATGTAAAACCACAATACAAGGTGATCTACAATGTTTTCCATGATGTCTCAGCAGTATATAACAACATTAATAAAAGCAAAGCATTGGAGATATTATAAGACTTCAAAAGCAGGCAATAATCAAACCAGACTGGGTATCTTAGTAAATCTTGTATCTTCAGTGTAGTTGCCTATACTCTTAGATTTGATGCTATCAATCATAACAGATTTGAATAAAATCAGTCAATACAAAACAGCAATCTAACAAACCAGATTCAAATAAGATCAGTCAAAATAAGACAGTATAAGCTTTACAGGGCTTCTGGTTAAGTTGATAAGAAATTAAGGATGATTACCATATTATGTCCTCTTATTTTTGGGATAGCTGACCTTGTCCTTGAGTCTAGTGTAAGTAGACAAACTGGAATAGCATGTAATCCATCTAAGCAGAGTGATGAGAATAATGTAGATTTTAAATCTTGTTACCCCATTAAGAATATCATCTGTCTTCCTTTTTTAGACAATTCTTCCCCTTTCACTCCCATAGGGTGTACTGCTTATTTTGGGTCCCACTGCCTCCTTATACAGGGCATCTCGATGGACCCTATCACTTGATCTACTCTGCCTGTGTTTCTCTCTGTTAGTATTTTGAGGCCCTCTATACTAGAGATTATAGCCAATCTTCTCTGCCTCATTTCTGTTATTCTATTTTTCTGCCATTGGTAGTCTATTTTTCTCTTCCACTCCACTGTCTGCCCCATTCACTGAGGCCTCTCTGCCACTGTTCCTGAAATTCTCGTATTCTTTTTCTCTCTTTCTAATATGTCCTTTAGTATTTTTTGTAGGGTTGGATTGGTGGTCGCAAATTTTCCCAGTTCCTCTTTGTCATGGAAGCATGTTTCTTCTCCATTAATTTCTAGAGAGAGTTTTGCAGGATACATCAATCTGGGCTGGAGAGTGTTCTCCTTCAGAGCTTGAATTATTTCACTCCAAGCTCTTCTTGACTTGATTGTCTGTGTCAAGAAATCTGCCGTGATTTTGATGGGTTTTCCTTTATAGGTGATTTGTTTCTTTTCTCTGATGGCATTTAATATTCTGTTCTTATATTGAATTTCTGGGATCTTGATTATTATGTGTCTGGGTGTAGCTCTGTTTTGGTTGTAAGTGGCTGGAGTTCTGTATGCTTTATGTGTCTGCATATCATTTCCTTTGTCTATGTTTGGGAAGTTTTCCTTAGTAATTTCTATAAATAGCCTTTACAGTTCTTCTGTTTTGACTCCTGCTTCTTCATTCACATGCTTTATTCTTAACTTATAGATCCTTCTGTCATCCTCTAGCCTTTGTATTGTTATTGCCTGCTCCCTTGTTATTTTTAAGAAATCTTCCCTTTCATAATCACACATTGCAAGCCTGTGTTCAATTTTTGATAGTCTATCTTTGGTTTCTTTCAAGGAGTTTTGCCAACTTTCTATGGAGTCTTTAGTTTGCTGGTAATCTCTTCGAATCTGCTTCATGAATTCTAGGTTTTTTTCATATTCTTCATGGAACTTTTCTCTCCTTTTGTGTTCCTTCATTCTTCTGTCTGTGTCTTCTTGAGAGATGCTCAGCCTTTCTTTTATTAATCTACTTATCTCTTGTTTAACTTCGATTAATATTTCAGTTTTGATCTCATTTATGAGGTCCCGAAGATATCTCTTTATGTCCACTGATGCTGTGTTTGATGT
>PVJX010016791.1:0-39694 GCA_004027295.1 Dolichotis patagonum
CCTCCAATGAGAGTGACTCTGGAAGATGCAGAAAGATCTAATCCCATGCTTTGGCTTGTTCCCCTGGTGAGTGAGTTAACATCTCTCCAGAGAGCCACCTTCGATGTTGTTCTTGAGTTTGATGGTGAGTTTGCACTGGGTAAACCTGACTCAGGTTCTGATTTGTAGGCTGTGCCCAGGCAGCTGGCTGGCCCAGAAGACACCCTGGGCCATAGCTGTGCAAGCTCCAGTGGCGGGCAGATCTCCAACGTGCATGGGACAACTCCAAACTTGGCGCCCAGTGAGTAAGATCACACCCCACATCTGAAAAATACCCCAAGGCATGCCAGAGGGTTCTGACGGGCCTAGCCAGACTGCTTGGTGAACACCAGGCAGCTGGCTGGCTGGGAACCCACCCTGGATCCTGACTGCGTGCACTCAGGCAGAGGTGGCAGCGGAATTCCAGCGTGCACCAGGAAAACTTGGAACTCTGCGCCCAGAGGAACATTGGTCTACATCGGACTACCTGTGCTACCTTGAAGGGAGATTAAGTGCCTGTCTCACCATAACAAGATCTGGCTCCTGACAGTGTGGTGGGTATGCCCCTAAAATAGAGGTGTACAGTAGTTAAATAGGGCCAGTAGTAAAGCTCCCTCCAACTAACTGTAAGACCTTGGTAAGTCTGACAAGAGTGAGGGTGATCCCTTCCTACACACAGAAAACATCAAGCAGAGTGAGGATTGTGCTGAGAATGACTCTCCCAACTTGAAGAAAATCAAAAGGGCCTATGACACACACAGACACACAATAGGGACACAGTAGGGCCTCAGCCAATACAAACACTATAGATTGGGAGATTTGATGACCTGGAATAACCCAAAGATAAAGTACTAAAAGGAACTAAAAGCTGACCTTCATCAATACTACTAAGTTTGTCAGCCCTGGAAGAATACAGGACTCACCCAACAGGGCCTGCAGCAAGGAGCCAGGTGACTGGTCCACCTATTCATTGTGGGACCCAGCAACTGGACAAACATCAACACTACAGCAGGACACCAACCAACAGTTACACGACCAACAGTTCACACTAACAAGTCTGAAGAACCAAACACTAACTCAAAAGAGGAAAATGGCAAAAAGAAAAGGCAGAATGCAACCTCAAACATCCAGTGCAACAGGTGCAAATACAGAAGACACTGAACTAGAGGACCACAAAGGTAACACACCAGGAATCTCTGAAAATATAGCGAATGAAATTAAAAAACAACTCCATGAGGCCATAGAGGAAATCAAATTAGAAGTACTCTCCCAGGTAAAGATAGAAGTAACAACCTTAGTAAAGGAGTTGCTGAGCACAGCCAAAGAAGAAATAGAGAAAAAGATACAAGAACATGGGAAACTGAAACCTTGAATGAACAATATAGAAAACAAGCAGCATGAAGCAAACTGAGACATCCAAGAAACAAGAAATTTGATCCAAAGAATAAAAAACTGTTTAAATGAAGCTGAGGATAGGATCTCGGACCTTGAGGACAGGATTGCAATTAGTGATCATGAAAGGATACAACTTTTAAAAATAACAAAGCAACATGAAATTACAATCCAGAAGCTTCAAGAAGATGACAAGAGCAACAATATAAGATTAATAGACATCAGAGAAGATGCTGGAGTCAATACAAATGACAGTAAAATATTCACAGAAATAATAGGAGAAAACATTCCAAACATGGGAAAAAAATCTTATATGCAGATAAGTGAGGCATATAGAACACCAAACAGTCACAACCAACATAAATCTATACCCAGACACATAATAGTTAAGATCTCAGACATACAACATAAAAACAGAATACTAAAAGCCTTTAGAGAAAAAACACAAGTCACCTATCGAGGAAAGCCTATTAGAATCACAGCAGACTTTTCAGCACAAACCCTCAAGTCAAGACATGATTGGAATGAGATATTTTGAGCCCTGAAAGAAAACAGCTTCCAACCCAGACTGATGTACCCAGCAAAACTTTCATCAAATTTAATGGAGAAATAAGATACTTCCATGACAAAGAACAACTGAAGAAATTTACGTCCACCAAACCAACCCTAGAAAGCATGCTGAAAGACATACTAGACAGAGATAAAAATGACCACAACCCCCAGAACAGCAGAAAGAAACCACCAGGTAGGACACGCAATTAAGGGGGAAACGCAGAAAGCAAACTATTGGAACATAACATGACAAACTTGAGCCAGCATATATCAGTGATATCCATAAATGTAAATGGCCTCAAATCAACTATCAAAAGAAATAGGTTGGCAGAATGGATCAAGAAACATGATCCCACAATATGCTGTATACAAGAAACACATCTGACCCAAACAGAAACTCATAGATTAAAAGTCAAAGGATGGAAAACATGCAACAGGAACAGAGAAAAAAGCAGGGGTAACTATTCTATTTGCAGACAATGTGAACTTCAAACCTAAAATGATTAAAAGAGACAAAGAAGGACACTACATACTTGTAAGTAGAAAAATTCAAGAGGAAGAACTAACAATTATAAATATATATGCATCAAATACAGGAGCACCCAACTATATAACACAGATACTAAAAGATATGAAAAACCAAATACACAAGAACACAATTATTACAGGGGACCTTAACAGCCATTGTCACAAAGAGATGGATCAACTAGACAAAAAGTCAGCAAAGAAGTAACAGAACTGAATCATACCTGTGAACAACTGGACTTCGTAGATGTTTACAGAGTGTTCCACCCAACCACAACAGAATACACATCCTTCTCAGCTGCACACTGAACATTCTCCAAAATAGACCATATATTATTCCATAAAACATTCTTAAGTAAGTACAAGGGTGTTGAAATTATCCCATGCACACTATCTAACCATAGTGCACTGAAACTGGAAATTAATGGCAAAAGAAATTGCAAACCTTGCATGCATACATGGAAAATAAACAATAACCTTTTGGACAACCAATGGGCTAGAGATAAAATTAAGGAAGAAATAAAGCAATACCTACAATTTAATGAAAATGCAGAAACAACCTATTGCAATCTGTGGGATGCAATGAAAGCAGTCTTAAGAGGGAAATATATAGCAATAAATAGTCATATCAAGAAAATAGAATGAGCACAAATAAACAACCTAATGCTCCATCTCAAGTTACTAGAAAAAGAAGAGCAAGTTAAACTCAAAGCTCATAGAAAAGAGGAAATAGTAAAGATTAGAGCAGAAATCAATGCAATCAAAACTAAAAAAAAATACAAAGAATTAATGAATCAAAAAGCTGGTTTTTTTGAGAGAATAAACATAATTGACAAACCTCTAGCTAACCTTATAAAGAAAAAGAAAGAAAAAACACAAAATCATGCAATAAGGACTGAAAAGGGAGAAATTACTACAGATCCCATGGAAATTCAAAAGATCATGAACACCTACTTTAAGAATCTCTATTCACATAGAGAGAAAAACACAAAGGAAATGGACAGATTTCTAGAAACATATGAACTGCCAAAACTCAACCAAGAAGATATAGCAATTTTGAATAATCCAATATCAGCTATTGAAATTGAAAATGTAATAAAAACTTACCAACAAAGAAAAGCCCAGGTCCTGATGGATTCACAGCTGAATTCTACAAGAAATTTAGAGAAGATTTGATGCCAATACTCCTTAAAATCTTCAATGAAATTGAGAAGAAAGCAGTTGTCCCTAAATCATTCCTGGAGGCAAGCATAACTCTCTTACCAAACCCAGAGAAAGACCCAACCAAAAAGGAGAACTATAGGCCAATCTCACTAATGACCATTGATGCAAAGATTCTCTATAGAATACTGGCAAATAGAATGCCACAAATTATCAAGAATACATCATGACCAAGTGGGGTTCACTCCAGGAATGCAGGGATGGTTTAACATATGCAAATCAATAAATGTGATACACCATATCAACAGAGCCAAACACGGAAAACCACATGGTCATCTCAATAGATGCAGAAAAAGCTTTTGATAAGGTCCAACACATGTTCATGAAAAAAACCCTTCAGAAACTCAGAATACATGGTGTCTACCTCAAACTTATAAAGGCCATCTATGACAAACCAACAACCAATATTATACTAAATGAACAAAAGCTAAAAGCTTTTACTTTAAAATCAGGAACAACACAAGGATGTCCACTATCACCACTCCTTTTCAATATAGGTCTGGAAACACTAGCCAGGGCAATCAGACAAGAGAGAGAAATAAAATGAATAAAGATAGGAAAAGAAGAAGTTAAATTATCACTATTTGCAGATGACATGATACTCTATATAAATGACCCAAAAATTCCATTGAAAGACTGCTAGAGGTAATAAACAAATTCAGTAGTGTAGCTGGCTACAAAGTCAACATGCAAAAATCAATAGTGTTCTTGTATACAAACAGGAAACTCACCGAGAGAGAAATTATGGAAATATTGCCCTTCACAATAACATCTAAAAAAATGAAATACTTAGGAATCACCCTAAACAAAAATGTAAAAGACCTATATGCTGAAAATTATCCTACACTTTATAAAAAAGGAGATCGAAGAGGATATTAGAAATGGGAAGGATATTCCTTGCTCTTGGCTAGGAAGAACCAACATTGTGAAAATGGTCATACTCCCAAAACTATTATACAGATTTAAGGCAATCCCAATCAAAATATCATCAACATACCTCACAGATCTGGAGAAAACACTCCTAAAATTCATTTGGAAACAGAAGAAACCTAGAATAGCAAAGGCAATTCTGGGCAATAAAGACAAGGCAGGAGGCATCTCAATTCCTGACTTCAAACTGTACTACAAAGCTACAGTGATAAAATCAACATGGTACTGGCAAAGAAATAGACCTGAGGACCAATGGAACAGATTAGAAGATGCAAGTACAAGTACAAAGATACTCAACCAGCTGATATTTGACAGAGGGGCTAAACATGTTCACGGAAAGAAGGATAGCCTCTTTAATAAATGGTGTTGGAAGAACTGGTTATCCACATGCAGAAGGCTGAAACTAGATCCATGCTTATCACCATGCACAAAACTAAGGTTTAAATGGATCAATGACCTAAACATTAAAACAGAAACACTAAACCTACTGGAATATACGGTAGGTAGAAGTCTTGGAGACATTGGGATAGGCAGAGAATTCATGAACAAAATGAAAACTGCATGGGAAATGCTTCAGAGAATAAACCACTGGGATCTCATACTATTGTAGGCTGTGCCTCCTCTATTTGTCCACCTGAGGAAAGACTCTCATCTCATATTTTTGCAATGGTGTACCATCTTTACGGAATTTAGAAAGGCAATATTTGGCCCAATGCCTCCCTTTTTGGCATCTCAGACAGAGTCCAGGCTCCAAACCTGGTCCTCCTCACCAGAGGCACATTTCTCTTAACCTACTATACCTGCAGCATCTATGCTTTCAGATCTACCAAGAACACTGCAATTTTTTCTAGCATGTTCCATTTTTCCACAATTAAAACATTTTACATTACTCTTTTTAGCATTGGCAAGAACAGCCATAACCTGAGCCATCATAGTCATCTTATAAGACTCAGTTCTGATGTCCTGACATGCTTGAGTATATGTTGTTAAATCATTAGTTGACTTTACAATATTTAAAGCCTGTTTACAATCCCAATTAGCATTTTCATATGCTAATCTTAAAGTTAAAATGTTCACAGCTTCTGTGTTTGATACCTGTCTTTGAATGGCTTCTTGTAATTTTGCCAAAAATTGAGTAAAGTGTTCCTGGGGTCTTTGCAGAATATGTAAGAAGGACATCACTGGACCACTATCCTCTGGAATAGTTGTCCTTGCTTTTTTCACTAATTCTTCCAATTGTGGAAATAGCTCTTCAGGACATCAAATCTGTTCCTCAAGTGGTGCATATATTCCTGTCCCATAAAGCATTTTCTCATTCATTGCTGGAGGACCCTTCCTGTTTTTATGAGCCTGCTCTAAAACAAGTTTTTAGCTTTACATCAAAATGAAGGAATTGAGCAGGAGGCAGGTATGTTTGTGCCAGATGTTTGATATCATAAGTTGTCAATTGATATGTATCTAAAACATTTTGCAGGATTCCCACAGTAAATGGACTTTGGACTCCATTGTTAACCACACTTTGTTTATGATTTTTTAGCAGTTGTATTTCAAAGAGCATATGAATAAAGTATGCATGATCATTGCCTCACTTTCAATTTCAACTGGGAAGCAGGCAGGGAGGGTATTGTTTTCTTCCATGTGGCTGCCTCTCCGCAGTATGTAAGTTTCCGGATAGAGCCACATGAGATTTTTTTGTAAAGGCTCCAGCTCCTGCTGAGATGATCCCTCTAAGGATTTTATTTTGGTGGCATGTGCCTTAGCAGGGAGCTCTCCTTTTTCCTCTGTGTCCAAATCAGACACTATTGACTGTGAGCTCTTTAGTGGACTTAAAACTGAATGGACCAGATTTCAAGTTGAGAACCTCTCAGGGGAAATGATTTGTCCTGCCCTGTGCGCCTTTTTAAGATATTTTCCAACTCTTTCCCAAATATTAATTTCTATAGTGCCTGTTTGAGGCAACCATGGATTATATTTTGTTACATTTTTTAACATTTTTAAAAAGTCTTTCTTTGGCATACAAGCCCTTGAGCATTTAAGTAGGATTAGAGCAGTTGTAAATACTTTTGCTCCTTGGTTGCAACCTTTTGCCCCATATTTTACTCTCAGATAAAAATGGCTTTTTAAAGTGGGAAGACTCACCCTTTTTCTTCCCTCTCTTCTCTCCAACCATCTCTGGCAAACTTTTTGTGCTGTGAAGGCCTCCTTCATATCCAAACTTTTCCACTCCACATGCACTTCCTTGTTTAGGCTAAAATTCCTACTCCAAGGATTTCAGGTCCCTGTTTGGGGGCCAGTTGTTGGGTCCTGACATAGATCCTGATCTTCTAAATGAGTGTACAGCAGAGGTTTAAATACAATGAGACAAGTTATATGATTTCAGGGCTCCAGAAGGGCCAAAACCATTTAGTTCAGCTTGAGACTCCAAGGACTAAGACAAAAACTTCTCTGGATCAGCCCACTTTGTTAGGGTCAACAGCAAGGGGTAGAGAAACTGAGGGAAGTGCAGGCAATGAGCAGGACCTTGGGAGTCACCTCAAGGACATCTCCAAGTAATGAATCAAGTCAATTCAGTAGAATTATTTTATCATGAAGACATGGTAGGAGTGAGTGAGACTGTAGGAATAATTCCTGCAGCTACAGTCTCTATCTACATAATTGATGTTTGAACCAAGTATCCACAGCTGTGGCCTTATCTTACCTTTTGAGGTATCTTTGGCCTCACAGGCCACTACAGGCCTCATCCAGGACCAGTGATTCATAGAGTTTCACTTACTATGAATCAGCTCCCATTGGCAGGCAAGGGGCTGAGGCCTAGGACAGACTCACAGATAAACATAGAAGGCCAATTAGTTAAATTTAAATCCTTCTCAGAGCTGCTTTGTACTGCTCTCCAACAATTTCACTTATGATTGTGGTCTCTAGATGCATCCAGTTATTTTTAAAAGCCTCAAGTTCATTCTTTTTTATAGCTCAGTATTACTCCACTGTATAAAAATACATCTTTTGTATCCATATAGCAGTTGATGGGCATTTAAGTTGTCTCCAAGACAGATCTATTTTAAATTATGCTACTATACATATGGTACATATATTGATGTGTAATGGTTTTTTAAATACTTCCAGGAAAATAACCAGAAGGAGGATAGCTGGCTCAAAGGGAAACTCCAATCATAGTTTTTTGAGGTCCTCCACTCTGATTTCCACAGTGGTTTTACCAGTCTACAATCTCACAAACTTTAGAGAAGTGTTCCTTTTTCCTCGCAGCCCAACCAACATTTGTTATTGGTTGATTTTTTGATAATAGTAATTCATTCTGAGGTGATATGGTATCTTAATGTTGTTTTAATTTGCATTTCTCAATTGACCAAGGATGTTGATTTTTTTCATGTATTTATTTGACATTTATATTTTTCATCTAAAAATGTGCATTTATGTCTGATGCTCATTTTAAAATTAGGTGTTTGAATTTGAGAGGTTTGGTTTTTAAAAATTCTTTATATGCTGCAAATATGTTTTATCATAGTAGCTTTGAAGCACAGTGTTAAGTCAGGGATTAAGGTGCCTGTTGCCTTGCATTTGTTGCCCAGGATTTCCTTTGCTATTCTAGGTCATTTTTGTTCCCAAATGAATTTTATGAACATTTTCTCTGGATCTGTAAGGTACATTAATAGTATTTTAATCAAGACTGCATAAAATCTGTGGAACAGTTTTGAGACTAGGGCCATTTTCAAAATCTTTCTATCCTTGAGCCAGGGTTATCTTTTAACTTTCTGATATTCTCTTCAATCTCCTTTTTCAGAGTACTGTAATTTTCAATTTATAAAGTTTTTTGCTTATTTTGTTACATTGATTCATAAATATTTTATATTTTGGATGCTATTCAAAAGGAAATGGTTTCCCTAATTTCTCTCTGTGTGAGTTTCTTATTTGTGTACAGAAATACTATTGATTTCTGAGTAATGCCTTTGTATCAAGCTGCACTGCTAATTTTTTTGTTAAATCTAGAAGTCTTTTGTTGTAGTTTTTGGAGTCTTGTATGTAGAGAACCATGTCACCTCCAAATAATTTTAATATAAATTCTTTGTTTCCTATCCTTATTTCTTTTATTTCTCTTTGTTGTCTAACTGTTCTGGATAATGTTTCCACAACTATAGTGAATAGAAATGGTGACAGTGGATATCCTTGTCTTACATTGTGTCTAAAGTGAATACTGTCCATTTTTAACCATTTAGTACAACGTTGACTGTTGTGACATAGATGGTTTTTTATCAGATGGTAGGCCATCTATTCTGATTTTTTGTAAGGTTTTTTATAATCATTAATGAGTCTAATGAGATGATCATGTGATTTTTGCCTTTGGCTCTGTTGATAAGGTGTTTTAAGTTTATTGATTTGCATATGTTGAACCATTCGTGAAATCCTGAGATGCATCTGACTTGGTCAGGCTGTATAATCTTTTTGATTACTTGCTGCATTCTGTTTTCAACTATTTTTTGAGGGTTTTTGTATCCATGTTCATTAGGGAGATTGACTGTAGTTGTTTTTTCAGCTGAGTCTTTCTCTAGTTTCTGTATCAAGGTATTTTTTTATTCTGAGTTGATCCTTATATGTTTTTGTGGTAGGTAGTTATGAGTATTAAGTCCTCTTTCTGAAAAGTCTGTTCACCGGGGAGGTCTTCTGTATATAGGAGGTTATTGACTTGTCTCTATTCCAAGATCCTTCCTTCACAATTAATTAAGGGTGAAATGTTAATATCTGTTTGACTCAGTCCCACAGCTGTGATATGGTGAAGTTTTTTTTTTCCCCAGAGCTTCCCAGTATTGTTACGGAATGGAAAAGAACTGATTAAAATGGACATGATATCTTAGCTAAAGTAGTATAATTAGAAATAACAATAGTATCAAACATAGTTGGGAAACTGACAAACTTTGTAGCTTTTAAATTTGTACATTAAAGCATAGAAACAAAATCTACACTTATATAACTGAACCAGTTGTAAATTAGGAACCTGTATTCAAAATGTTTTCCCTTGGTAGTGAGGTTTTACCCTGTGGTGGGTGAAATTCAGAGAGGATACGTATAGAACAAAGATAGCTGGAAAGGAAGCAGAAGCAAGGCTACAGCACAAAGGATGGTCACTCAAGGTTTGGGGAAGAGAATAGACAAGAAAGATTGAAGGGTTATCTGAACTAGGTCTCCGGATTTGTGAAAAGGAATTAATCTCCTGTGGTTGGAATTTTCTCCAGCCTCTTTGAAAAGAGAGAGACAAAAATAAATAAAGAAAAAAGAAAAAAAATGAGAAACAGCTAGAGAAAAAGGGGACAAGGAAAAGAAAGATTAAAAACAACAAATAAAACAAAACCAAATTGAATTTTTAAAAAAGGGACTTACCCCACCCACCTGCTTCTCTTTTGTGTGTTTTGTCCCTAAGCATAACATTTGTTCACCTAATGTACACCTGCTGTCTTGTATTGCAGACTTTTCCATCTTGCTAGTCTTACCTGTCCATCATGTGTGCCCTAGTCAGAGTCCTAGTGTGCATTTGTTATACACCCAATGACCTAGTCCCATGGTATAATGGGAGGAATCAGGTACCTGGATTCCTCTGATGCAGCCAGTTGCCAAATCCTGAATTCCTTTCAGGCTGCTTGCCAGTCCTGTGATAGTATCTTCATTTCTTCATTTTTCACTGTTGTCTCTTGGGAATTTGAAAAGCTGTGCTGGATATGGTAGCAAATCTCAAATAGTGTTTACAAATTTTTGTTAGATATTAGAACACATAAATATTATACTGATAATAGGTTAAAAGAGAAAAATATAATAGTTTATTTAAAGTGGATATAGGGCACAAAAACTGTAAGTGCAAACTTTAGTTTGTTTCCATTTTTGATTTGTGTGGTTTGTTGTTTTGCAGCAATGTCTCATTTTATTGCTCTGGCTGGTTTTGAGCTCAGAGCTCAGGCCCATATCTACACTAGCCAATTACATAGCCAGGATTAAAGGGTACTATCATGCCCAGCTAAGTGTGGAATTTAGAAATAAATCTCTTTGAAATGCTTACTACTTAAAGGCATTAAATTGTATTCCACTTCATTAGCTATCATCACAGCCTGTACTTCTCTGCATCAACCTGCTGCTTATGGATGGAGGTGGGGGGTAACGAATGCTGGGTCTTTTTATCTCCCTGCCCATGCACTAGATGAGACTGGCATCTAGCTTTTTCCCAGTCAGTTTGCACATAGTGCTGACTCACAGAAGGTCTTTGCTTCTTGTTGACTTCTTATTCTCCTCCCTGACAGTCCATGGATGGTGCCAACTCATAAAAAGGCTATCATCTATCTCTTCCCCAGGTAGCCTCTGCATGGCACCAACTCACAGGAGGTCTTAGCTTCTTATTGACTTGTTCACAGGCCTGTGGTAGTGTCTGACAATCTATTCAGAACATAACAATACACAATGTAGCTTACACAGAGGACCTCATTCTGAAGGCGGGGGCCATTGTTAATTCCATATTACCTTGTTTCTAAATCCTGTATCATTCTCATTGTTTTGTTGGTTGGTTTTTATTCTGCTTATCTTGTTTGGTTTTGTTGTATCTGATGGCATGGACAACTATTTCTAAGATAACAAGATATATTATGGTAGCCATTTTGGATTTACCATTATCTTGGTTTGAAGTCCTGTACTGCATTAATTTTGTTTTTACTGAGCCTATTTTGTTTCTGTTTTGTTTGATTATAAAATGTCTGAATTAATGGACAGACATTTTGAAGACAACAAGAGGAATTATAATAACCATTGGTGATTTCTTTTAATCTTGTATTGAAATCCTGTGTCATATAGTCTGTCTTGCTTTGATTAGCTATATTGTTTTGTTTTTATTGGTTTAATTCTCTCTAAAATAAAATAAATAAAATAAATGAGTTTCCTTACAAAGATGGTTTAGGAGTGTGGTTAATTAACAACTGGCAATCAACTCATAATACCAAGGTGAACTGAATCAGCATGGTGCTGGGTGTGGAAAGACCACCACAGGATTGTTGCCAATAACATAAAAAGGAAAACTTGTGAGGAAGAAGTATTGTTTTTGGTTCTCCTGTTGCTGCTGGTACTCCTGGAGTAGCTTGTCAAGCTTCCTTCTCAATATGAACTTGACTGTTCTCATTGTCAGAAGAGCTTAGGACCTTGTTGTCACAGACAATGGTTGCACTTCACTTTGGGGCATCTTTGGTCCCTACTTTGAGAATTGCTTCATGGATTTATTGGGAAGATGGTGTGCTCTTCAGTCTCCTAGAGAAGCTGTTAAACTGGCCTCCTGATGTGAACCCAACTGTTCTCATCATCAGAGGAACTCAAGCCGTCATTTTTGCTGAGAATGGCTGTGGTACTTTTCAAGGGAGCTCTGGTCCTTACTTTGAATATTGCTTCCTGACTCCAGTACAGATACCTCAGCCCACTGGTACAGGTGATCCCACTGAAATAGGCTTTCTAGCTTCCACCACTGACCTTTGGGCCTTTGCAGTGCAAATTCATGAAACAGACTATTGTGAGACATTGTTATGGGCTACATGCCTCCAGTTGGACTTTTGGGGGGAATTTTCATAGTCTCTAGGTCTTCAGATGGACTCATGCAAAATATTGTCATGAGATCTAGTCAATTACCTGGAATCTTTTGGTTCTTTATTGTTTGGATATATTTCCTGCACTTTTTTGCACTTGACTTTTTGGGTGACAATTATAAAATAATTCTATCAATTTTGTGTCCTGTATTAAATTGTTTTCATTGCTAACTCTGAATACAACAATGAAAATAGGAAATTTCTCTTCTATTCATGTTCCAGATAGGGCTATATATTTGACATTTTATGTATTTTTCAAGGAACTTGAAAATAACATCTTTATCTCATTTGAAAGATACTGAAAAGGCCAGTGTCTGCATTCCCTTTGTAAATAAGGATGAAGTATTACTGAGGCAATCACATCAGTATAGTTGAAAACACTGTATATTCTCCTAAGGAGAGGCAAACATATATTTGTCTCTATGCCTGAAATGTTCTGTTACCTCAAATTACAAAATTTATGATTTACTTGTTAGGCTTAAATCTGTACAAAATAATACTCTCAATCCAATTCATTCCCACTACATAACCTTTTCAAGTGTTCTTCCTAATAAAAATGTTAAAACTAATTAAAATTTTAAAATGGAATAACATATTAAAATGGAATAACATAAAGTTGGAAAAGGAAAGGTTTGTTTCTTACAGTTTTGGAAGTTTCAGTCCATACTCTGTTGGCTCCAAGGCAGGGTGGCATAGCGGGGCTGCAGTTCATGGTGGCTGCAAACAGCAAGCAGAAAGTTTTCATATTAATTTAATTTGATATGAAATTTTTCAAATAAAATATTACTCATTTAAACAAAATGCAACCAATAAATATGAATTGCATAGCAGTTTATTCTCACTGCAATACATAATTTTCTGTTTTGTTTATGGTGTAAGCTTTAAAATCTAAAACAGAGCTGGTCACATATGTATAAAAAGAAATTTAGACTTACATTTTGTCCAGATACTGACAGTTAAACCTTCCCAGAGTAAGCATCTCCAGAGAACTGACTATACTGGCACTGGAAGGAGCACACCAAGAAACCAACTAGCCAGCCTTTCTGACATGCAGGTCCCAGGAAAGAAAAGTCAGATGGTACCTCCTGAGAACTGGCTGTGCTGGGGCTGCAAGGAGTCAAACAACAGGCCAACTAGCCAGACTTTCCAGTAAACCATGCAAGACATGCCGACTGTCTTAGTTACTTTTCACTCATCACTGAGACAAAATACCTGATGCCCAAAGTTGGAAAAGGAAAGGTTTGTTTCTTACAGTTTTGGAAGTTTCAGTCCATACTCTGTTGGCTCCAAGGCAGGGTGGCATAGCGGGGCTGCAGTTCATGGTGGCTGCAAACAGCAAGCAGAAACCGGCAAGAGAGAGAGACACACCTTCTTCCTGCCATTACATCACATCCTGGCTCCACCCCTAGGAGGGTGTAGCACTCACACCCCCAATGCGAGAACTAGACAATGAACCAGTCACAAATGCATAATTCAAAGGCATGAGGCTTGGGGGCCCCTGAAATAAACCTTGACACTGACCCTAGAAGAGAAATGTCAGTGCCTCCAAAGAACTAGCCATGCTTATACTAGGGAGAGCTGACAAGCAAGTCATGCAAGACATGCGGGCCCCAGGAAAAGTCAGATTTTGCCTCCCATGAGACCACTGGTGCATGGGCTAAGACTGACTCCCCACACACCATGCATCCCCAACCCCTGCAAACAACTGATTAGTTTGAAGTTCAGGTTGAGTTGATAATGACTGAGGTACAAAAAAAACCAGGTTGAGTTGATAATGACTGAGGTACAAAAAACAACACTGAAATGCAATATTGTTCTTAGTTTTGTTTTGTTCTGATGAATTCTTCTGCTTTAGTCAATGTTCTGTTTTGATTTATTTCATTGCATTTTGTTTTGGTTTGATTTTGCTATGTCTGTTGAAATGGACAACTACTGTGAAGACGGCAAAATATACTATAGTAGCCATTGTTGTTTTCCTGTTATCCTGCTTAAAAGTTCTGTACCAATTTCATTGCTTTGTTTTCGTTGGATTTTTTTCTATTTTCTTTTGTTTGGTTTTATTATCTTTAAAATTAAGAATAATAGTTAAAATTTAACAATAGTATTCTGTTTTCAGTCTCCAAAATAAAAGTACATTTTAGAACTATTTGAAAATTTTGCATGATGCAAATATAAAAAGAAAATAAAAAATATGGTATCATAACATGAAATACAGTGTTATATTATAGATAATGATAAATGTAAATATTCCAAAACGAGTCATTTTAAGAGCTCTTCTGAAATTGTACATTACATGTGTTTAATTTCTATGTATGTCAAGTTAAAACTAAGCTAATGTTGAATAAATACATAAACAAAGCAACAAATAAATACAAACTGATGGAAATTAATTAAAATCAACATACTTTTTCTTCTATGAGATCATAAACTGGATTTTCTTAAGCTCCATTTATTTGTTATAGCTGTAATATATTTATAAATTTTAATTTGTGCTTATAAACATAGAAAATATTAACATACCCCTAAAATGTGGCCCACATAAAAATGTGTTGTCTAATAAATTACACTGTGATTCAGGGCATAATTCATCTATTTTAATATTTTAGTGGCAATAGGGCATTAAAGTGCAGATGTGAAATAATAAGCCTAAAACACTGTACTTCAGATTGCTGAGTTCAAACCTTAATGTGTTAATTTATAATAAAAAGATCTACACTTTACCAAATGCCTTGGGTATAAGTAGACAGATACCCACAGAATTAATCTTTAATTTTCTTCCATTTGCAAACATTTTATACAATCTTTATTTTGAACACCTTTACAACAATCTCATTGCATTTTGAAAGTAATATAATAACAATAATTTACTTTTGGCAAGTTGAGAAATTTATTAAAGGATAAGATGAGTAATTGAATCTCTTCAGGACTAATACACTTATCATGTAAGACTGCTAAAATCATTCCTGCATATTATATATTAAATGGAAGATATTAGAGTTGGAAAATGAAGCAGTTTTATTTACATTGTATTTGTTAAAGTACATATAATAAAGTTGAAACTTATTAAATATTTACAACCAAATTTACATTCATGGCAAATAAAATAGTTTATACATATAAATAATGCTTTGTCTATTAATTTTTGTAATAAATATTTGATAAATCAGATACAATATGTAGTGTGAACTCACAAAGGACATATGCTGGGAACAACATGTATAATATATCCATATATTTGTCTCTGTTTTTTATAAATAATCTACCATGCAAATTACCTCTTTGGTGTTGCATAACAAGGAATTTTTGTTTCACAACTCAAAGATGATTGCATTTAAAAATGTAAATCTGTTATCATATATTGGTATTGATCTTTGTAAAATGATCCATCTTAATTCCAATTTCACTTCAAAAAAAAGGTCAACTTTTTTTTCATAACAATGACTCAACAACAATAAATTATTAAATTATTTTGTCTTAGAATATTTGAAAACTCCAAGAGTTACAACCTTCTAGAAGATAATTAATTTTTTAAGCAAGTCAATGATAAAGGAAATAAAAATAATTGAAAAATGACAAAATATAGATTGTTTTACTTCTAGGAAATCAAGACATTTCTGTATGCTTTGGAGTAATGTAAGAAATTATTAATCATAAATAAATTTTTAAAATTTAGTAATTTTCTCAAGTAACAACGTAGCAAAATTTTAAGATTTTAATACTATGGTTTAGTAAAACCATAAAAAATTTCAAATACTGTAATTTATGTTTTACTGTTATCTTATTATCTTTTTACAATTACATTTACATTGGTTATTATTTGCCTGGAATTTTGTTAATTTTTATGTTCATATTCTTTAATTCATTGATTTGCTAGTAATAGATTTTCTTAATAGCATAGTAATTTTTTTAAATTTTGCTTTTCCTAGATTATATCCATAAGTATGCACTTTACACAACATTTACTTCATTTAAAATTTGTTTTGACTTTGATGAAAATCCTGTACTTATTGGATCATATTAAAAATTTAGACATATCCTTTTGTTTTCTGATTGATAGTTGAATTTATATTCTTATATTTATTGAGATAAAAAAGACTTCTAATTAAAAGCATTTGGACATAAATATACTTTTGATAAGAAGAACAGTGTTCTGAGTTCCATTTATTACACAATTTTTGTCGTTTTAAAATATGAACTGTTAACAGAGCCAGAAGAGTCTCTTTGTTATTTCTACCTATCATTATTGACAAAATATCTGACAGTCAATAAATCTAACAAAAATTAAGTAGAGGTCCACATAAATATACAAACCTAATTTAATTGTATTTCTATACTGTCATTTGAAGAAAATTTTAATTTAGTTTTCATTATATCGCCTTAGATTTCATTAATAAAATAATACAGAAACCTATAAACAAAGAAGTGGCATGCTTCCACAACTTATAAAGAACTAAGTTTAGTATGAGGCAATTTTCTCTATTATCTTGAACCTTTAATACTGTACTAATAAAAAGCTTGATATACTGTTGGGTGAGAACCTCATGAAGCAATAGCATCTATCTACTAAATGTGCTCTACAATTCTAATTGAACACAGTATTCAGCAATACCATTAAGGTAATTAGAAGCTCTATTGTAAATTAGCAACTGTAAGAAAACTAATTTTCTGGGAGGATCTCATGGATAACTTAGGCAAATATGTAGTGGTAACTGTAATTCTAAAAGTACGCTAGCTCTCTGAAGGAACGTTTTAACACCTAATATTTCCTAGTTGTTACCAACTTTCATTTAACTTTCTCGGTAGTTGAAACTTTTTTCTCCCTTAATAAAATCACATTAACTTTAGACTACATAGTTTATAATCAGTTACTTATTTTCTTTTTAATTAAAATAGCATTGTAGTATATTTTTATACACTTTAAAACAATATGCTTCTCTCATGGACATACACTTAGAATAACAAAAAAAGAGCAAGTTGCCTAACAGTCTGATCTAGAAGAAGCCGTCTGTATAGAATAACTAAAAATCGAGTTCAATAAATATCCTTCAGAAGTTAGAATTAAACCTCATTCTGAATAGATTAAAAAATACAATGCTTTATAAATAACATTAATATGCCTCACTTTTGGTAAATTTGTTTAATCATCAAGAATAATTTCTCAGTTATTTATCGTGATTTTAAAATTCAAAGATAACAAATATATCATCATGCTAATGCCATAATGTTCAGAAGTTTTGCTTTCATATCAACTTACCTATAGAATCACTGACAAGTTGCTGCTCTTGATAAGAACCACAATTTCCTGAAAATGCATACTGAAACTTAAAATACACTTAAGTAACACATTTACTTAAGTAAAATGATATAGATAGAAAAAACCTAATCTTTTCTTTTATAAGAAAGATAGTCTTTCATAAATAATGAAACCAAAGCAGATATACCCCTTATTTGCTTCTTCTTCCAAATAATTACCTAAATTTCTCAGTGGACATCAATTTAATATTCTGCTCTGTATATTCCTAACTTACAGAGAAAATTGCTGTCATAATCACCACTATATAGACATCAACTAATATCATACCTGGCATAAGATAAATAGCACACAAATAAATACATACAATTAACTGTTCTTTCCTTAAGAAATCAGTAAATGTTTTAAGCCTTGAATATTTCACACAGAAATTTAGTATTGGCTCTTCAAAAACCTTTAAAATACAGACAGATTGCAATTTAATTTTTGAGTTAAGGCCTTGCTATGTAGCCCAGGCTAACTTGAAACTCGTGGCATTCTTCCTGTCTCATGTTCTTGAGTGTTGGTATTACAGGTATGTACCTCCATGCCTGGACAGATTGAAATTTTGAATAACTATTTACTTATATGTTACTTGATATTTGAAGTCTTCCAAGAAAAAGAAATCAAATATGTTTTTATTAGCTAAAGTACATATTTAACAGTAAGTTTAAATAGTTTTTAATAAATTATGTTTGAACAAAAGTATGAAACACTTCATGAAAAAATGGATAAAATATATTTTTATTCATCTTATTAAAATGTAAAATTGTCAAAAGCTGAGATGCTTATTTATTTTTCTGTTGCATATATAAACATTATGTGGAATGAGAATCCTTTTACATTTGTTACAATTAAGAATTCATCTTTATTTGTCTGGTGAGACACACCATGTAAGTATTTACTTTTTCCATTTAAATAACAGGGTTATACTATCAGGTCTCCACACAACTTTTCAAACCCTCACTGGCAAAAAATGACTTAAAGATGTCATCAGGGAAAAAAGAGGGACAAACTTCAAAATAACTCTTAGCAATAATTGAAAACACAGTTGTACTTTGAGGCATCTTTGCATGGATAGGAAATATAGCTATTGCCTCAATTGTGTTTCTATAAAATGTATAAAGTAAATATAAAAAATGAGTATAATCTTCACTATGGGCTTTATACCGTATTGTCACATAACAATTCTTTGTATAGTTTCCTAAACTCAATTCAGACTAAATTATTATGGCAAATGCCATTGATTATTCAAAAATAGAATTTAATACTTAAAATAATAGATGCTCATAGCACGGATATCTGATTTCCTATTGGTGAAATGTATTTATCAACCTCAATGGAGCTTTCAAATAGCAAAGTTCAAGCCTATTTTGTCAGTGGTCTCGCAGATTGAAATTAGGAAAATAACTGTACTCTGTTTCTTACATTTTGACATATATTCATCTGTCACAGTTGATTTATTTGGTATGAACACAGAGAGAAACAATGAAATTATAAATTCTAAAATCCTTAAAAATGATTGAAAATAGTTTCATAACTGCTAAAATTATAATTTCTATTAACAACTACAAACTAGTCTTGTAACAAAAAAATCAACAAAGTGAAAACCTACCACATATACACACTGACACCCTAGGACACTTTCTTAATGTGTATTATTATTATTATTATTATTATTATTGAAATGTCAGTCCACCCATTTCTATAATATCATTATTCAAAAGCTTTGTCAGACACTTGCTAACTTGAGAAGTAGATGCCAAGAAACTACTAGATACTCTAGAAATCCAGTAACAGAAATCCTTTGCAGAGGACTTGTAGAGGGAGCCAAACCAGTGTCCTGCAGAAGAATCTGACATCCTCTGGAAATGACACTGCTTTACCATCTCACCATACTCTGTCAAGTTTAAGAGTCACTGCTGAGAAATAGGACTGCAGAGAATGAGAATGTGCAGTGATGGATCTGAGCACAGCAGCTGGGATTCTCAGTTATACTCTGCACTCAAAGATCCTAGCGGCTCCTTCTCATTAGCTAAGGGCCAAGGTTTGATCTACATCAAATGCAGGACTCCGAGATGAATCCTTTGTTCTTCTGAAAGAGGGCTCTTGGAATTCTGTCTTGAATTGGTACATCATAGCAGGTTATGAGATGCAGCTATTGTCTGAAACATAGACACATGAGTGGAAGTAAACAAAGTGTAGGACTTTGGTGCCATGATCAGGCTCCTGTCACCTGTATCATTATGAATACTGGGGTATATTCACTTTTCTGCAGCAGATTAAAAATCTATGATCTGTCAGAGATTTATAAAATTAAATGACTTCAATTTTCTTCAAATTACCAATGATCCTGAACATTTTCCAGAGAAATTACAAACCATTATGACTTGTTATAAGCTCATTGACTAGATTAGAATTAATTACTCAAAGTTGTTTTCCCGGAAGACAACTTCTACAAAGTACATACAGAATTAGATTGGCTGATAAACAAATTGCTTTAAAGTATGGGAATTTCTACAAGCAGACAAAGATAAATTCATAGAGGCATTTTTTGCATTCTCTTCCTAGAATATGTGTCACATTTTGGCAAATGTAAGTACTTATCTACAACTTTTTGTGCTGAAAATCCTGTTCATGTTTTAGGAGCCTTATTGTTCCAAAGCCATTTAAATTTTGAGAAAAATGTAGTATCATTGAAACAATCTGAGAGTCTGACCAGCACAGCTCATGGACAAATTGGAAAATTTAGAAGTTCATTTTGAAATTTTTGCAATTCTTTTTTAGAAATAGAAGAAATGGAGGTTCTAGAGTAATGGTATGTGAATTTTTCCAGTTCCATTTATGTTTCTAATGAAAATGATGTTGAACTTTCAAGAATATGGTGGATTTTATATAAAAGAGAAAAAAATGAATTGGTCTTTTTAAAATGTACTCCTAGAGTATGCTATTCCACTGAGCAAGAGGACACAAAGTCGTGTATCAATAATTCTATTGTTTTTTTTCAAAATAAGCTGAAAAACTTTATTATAATTAGATATATGAAAGTATGGCCTAATGAAATCAGATTTCAATTTAGCTACTTTTCTATTTGTAGAGTAGAAAGTCCTCTTTTCTCATTGAGAAATTACATCTCATTGAGTATATTTCCGTAAGGAAAATGATTGAAATAATATTTTATAATCTAAAGCTAATGGAGATATATGGTATCTCATATAAAGAATACCATCACTATACTTGACCTATCCACCTCGTCTCTGAAACTGTTATTTTTTTTGACAAGGGTTAAACACTTGGAATCAAAAGGATAATGAGGAAGTTTAGACATATCTGCACTATTTCTCATGTCAAGATGAATTATTAATTCATTTGTGATATTTCATCTGTTGCTTTACATAAATACCTTTTATTAAATGCTAGTATTATTTTCATTGTTATTTCAATCTGATAGGATATGTGATATGAATTGGTATAAAGGAAATAATGTCAAATGTTTAAATGAAATTTTCCTCTTCTGGCAATTGAACAATGCTAAGAGAGTACATCTGATTTTTGAAGAGGATCTATGCTGTGAATGTGGGATAGTTACACTGTCTCATGATCGTAGTTTCTGTATACTGTAAGTAGTCATCTAACAATTTCAATGTATTGAGTATCTTCACTGAGAAGGACTAGAGGTTGCTGACTTGTTTATGGAGGTATGTTTTACATATTTGCAACTAAGGACACAGAAGGTAATTCTGCCAGTGTATTCATTTCTATGGAGAATATAAAAGTCATTGAGTTGATACTGATGAAACTGATTATTAAATTATACACATTTAATATACACTTTAAAATTTTTAACATTTATATGCCTAAATATTATTATCTGTTGCTTATCTATATATAAATCTTTTTTGAACTTCCACACAATGTGGGAATTTTTGTCTTTTGAAATATACTTCTTCAAAAGTGAGTTCACTGAATTCTGTATAATTTACTCCATGATATAAAATAAATTAACAAAAACATTAAATATACTATTGCTCAAACACAAAATAATATTACCTTCTAACAAATTAAAATATATATTTGGTGCAGGAGAACAAGGCTGCAATGACAACCCCCTTGGATACTGAGACAAGTAGACTGCAGTTTGAGGACAGTCTGGGTAACTTAGACTCTGTGAAAACAAAAGGACAGGGGATATGGTTCAGCACTACAGTGGTCCTGGGTTCTGTTCTCAGAAACACACACACGCACACACACGCACACATACACACGCACGCACGCACACGCAGACGCGCACACACGCACGCACACACGCACGCACACACGATATCTGAACTCGTTAATGGTCATTTAGAAGCTTGAAATAGTGAAATAACACTGAATAGTACATATAAACTCCCCCCATTTGATATATATTCAAGTTGAAAAAGAGTGATTAGAATAGCATAAATATTTTCTTGGAAGTTTTTTATTTCAATGTCAATTTGCCGTCTTTTCAAAGAAGTCAAGTTCAGAACAACAGTAATAACAAAAATGGCAGAGTTGCAGGAACACAGAAATATGGGGGTCTGGGATTTGGATCATCCATATGAACACCTATCTGACAAGCAGAGGCTATGGTTTCAATCCCCAGTACAAACAAAACAAAACAAAACAAAACAAATAAAAAAAAACACAAGATCATCTGTACCTCATGTCTATACTTAAATTTGTAAAGCCAAATCCTCACAAAAAATTCAGAAGGCAATGTAAGCATTGCCTGAATAGTATGTATGATTTATTTGATAGACTAATTATATCTAATAATATTTGAAAATTTAAAAGTGTGAAAAAATTCAAATGCACTATGTACATGGTTGACATACATTCTCTTGTCATAGGCAATGAATCTCGAATGGTCAAATCTAAAACTTTATGAGTTATTTGAATACTATGATAAAATCAAAGGTTTAAATTGTTTTGTAGACTATGATTGAGGCTAAAGGAAATGTAGTATTTTGTAACAGTGACTGCATTTATAAAATCTTAGAATGTCTCTGATCGAAATCAATAATTTTGAATATTAAATAATATCTGTTAAATACTTTCATGTGGTATGAAACTTTTTGGGTTCACTAGAGAATATAATTGAAAACTAAAGTTTTGAATTCTAAACTAAAGTAATGAAATCATAGAAGTTAGTGAGGGAAATTTAAATTAATATAAAGCATAAAAATGAAAAAGTAAAGAAATTAATATTTATTAAATATCAGCCATGTATCATGCATTGGTATATATGATCTAGTTTCTTCTTTGAAACATAAAGTTTCACTTTTTATGAAATTATGTAGCTTTCAGAAACTAATTCAATTAGTTAAGTGCCAAAAACAAGAATGTAAACCCAGTGCTATTCCAATGTACTTGTACTCTACTAAATTATTCTGTAAGCCAGTTAGATATTATAACTGAAGAAATAAGATTTTTGTTTATTTGAATAAGCCCTTGAAATAGGAATAATAGTAAGATGTTTAATCCCTGATTAATTTCCACTGGTTCCTTTTACATTCTTGCACATTAAATAAACATGAATTATAGTACTGATAATATTTCATCTCTTAAACATGAATTATAGTACTGATAATATTTCTTTAATTCAAACAGTTCTTTCATGTAGATCAATTTAATGTTCATGCATATCATTTTATCTAAATTTTCCATCCACCTCTTGATTTATTACACTGAGTAACAGAATGAAATAATTTAAATTTGAATATAAATTTATTGTTTTCATATGTCAGATATAGTCAAATATAGACAATTTCAGATAATTCAAACTCATCATTTAAATTTTATATAAAAGCAGTGGAAGCTCATGAATCATCAAGAAATTGTTGAGCTCACACAAGTAAGTATCTTTTGAATGTCAAGTCCAATAAAATCTTCTGTGTGTTACAGCTGTCCTTAGTGATGATAGTCATTCTGAAGATGAAAGAGAAAAGAAAACTGAAAAATATTTTCATTGTGCTCCATGCCTAGTGTTTCATCCTTGATCTACTGTAAAATTGCTCTTCTCACTGATTTACAATCCACTTGGTTTGACTTGTTGGAAAGTGGTAAGCATATGGAAACAACAGTTTCCTTTGGGAGCTAAAGCACGGAAAATTGAAGCAGACAGGCTACTAGAAGAAATAGAATCAGTCATAATAGTCTAGATCTTTTTTAAAAAGAAATGACTGTCAGTGTCTACAAAACAGTTCTATTTCACCACAAATTTTAGGCACCTCAAATCTAGGTCTTAAAATACAGTCCCTAAACTTGCCATACAAAAGCATGATAATACAGCCATTTAGAGTTATATATAATTTCTCCCATGAATTGTAAGTAAAAAATTTTCAAAATACAACTTGTAAAGTTATATAGCTTGACATAATACCTAGTAATAAGTGGTTAACAATAATTAAGGTACAAAAATAAATGCTTGTCCATGGTATACATCCATATGCTCTGAATTTAAAAAGTGCATTTGCCTTTGCATACACTCAGGATATAATCTGTAATATTGATTTTTATGTTTAAAATAAGTCATATACATATGGATATATATATAAAGAGATTTAATTTAAAATTACTTATAAAGTAATAATTGCTTTAATTAAACAAAATAGAAATAAAATACTTTAATGAAACTCATAAATTCCATTTTTACAATTTTTTTTATTTTAAAGAGGCAAAAAAAGCCATAACAAAACAGAATAAAGCAGATCAGATGAAAACAATGTAAGTGATGCAAGTTTCAAAGCAAGACAACACAACATCAACAGTGGTATCATAATGTTTTCTTCTACATAGTTTTCTATATCTTCACACAAAATGATTTCATACAACGCAAAATGGTATAAAACTAATTACAATAGAAAAAGAAGGCATTACAAGACTTCAAAATCGGAAAATAGGAAAATCAACAATAGCTATCATATGTCTCATGTTCTCTTCAAATTAGTTGTCCATACCTTCATGTATATTGAAATTAAATAATATGAAACAACTAAAACCACTCTAAAGAAAGAATAAAATCTTTACTGGGTTTTTCACAGCATGATGATAGGAAATCGACAATGGATATAATAATTTCTCTTTTTCTTCAAAGTAGTTGTTCATACCATCATGTATAATACAATCAATTCTTGTAACTGTTCAGGAGAGGTTCTAGGCATGTATAAGCCTCTTCCTGTACATCTATCTTTTCTGTGTTAGAGGGAAAAACAAAACAAAAGAAAACAAATTACTAGAAATAGAAGAAACAAAAAAGACAAATAAATTACAACAGCAAAGAGTCCAAAACAATGATGATGCAGACCTTCAAAACAAGGTGGTAGGAAGGTAACTAAATTTGTTATTTTTCATAGTGATCTTCGAAAAATTCCTCAGACCATCAGACACAAACATGCAAAATTGATCCAATCCTATGAATGTTAAACTACTTTGTCATGAACTAATAGAATTTGTAGCACAATCATCTTAGCTATCTTAAGTATGTTTATACAAATTTAGATATTTTTCTTTTCCCTTAATTTTTGCCCTCTTTTTTCCTGAGATATTATTTTTCCACTTTGAGCAGATTTGTATCTTTTCACTATATTTATTGAGGATTTTGTATCTTATGAAATTTTACCATTTCTTACACTATAGAGACAATACAATATTTATATATGTGAGTTTGATTTATTTCACTTATGAGTATGGTCTCAAGTTACGTCCTTTTGCCTAAAAAAATCTCAATGTGATCATTCTTTATAGCTGAGAAGTACTCCATTGTATAAAAGTGTCACATCTTTTTATCCATTCCTCAGTTGATGGGCACTTAGATTGTTTCCAAGATCTGGCTATTACAAATTGTGCTGCTATAAACATGGGTGCACATATATCAATGGGTTATGATGTTTTGAGTTCTTCTGGGAATATGCCCAGAAGTGAAATATCTGGGTCAAATGGGACTTCCAATCCTAGCTTTTTGAGGAACATGTAGACTGACCTCCATCCACAGTGGCTGCAGTAGTCAAAACTTTTACCAAAAGTGCAGAAGAGTTCTTTTTTATCCACAGCCTCTCCAGCATATGTTGTTGATAGTTTTCTTGATTTTGGCCATTCTTTATGGAGTGAGATGGTATTACAATGTGGTTTTAATTTGCATTTCTTTAATGAACAATGATGCTGAACACTTTTTCATGTATTTATTTGCATTTATATTTCTTCTTTTAAGAACTCTGTATTCAACTCAGATGCTCATTTTTGGACTCGGTCTTTAAATTATGGGCGTCTGATTTTTTAAAAATTCTTTATATGTTCTAGTTAGAAGTCCTTTGTCTGAGAGACAGTTGACTAAGATTTTTTTGAAATACTTGGGTGTCTTTTTTACTCTGTTGGAGATTTCTTTTGACATACAAAAACTTTTTGATAAGGCAAGATCCCAGTTATTGATTCTGGGAAGTATTTTTTGTACTGTTTGATTTATATTCATGAATTCTCTGCCTACCTCTATGTCCTCAAGATTCCCACCTACTTTGTCTTCCAGCAGATTTAGTGTCTCTGTTTTAATATTTAGATCTTTAATCCATTTTGACTTGAGTTTAGTACATGGTGATGGGCATGGGTCTACTTTTAGTTTTCAGCATATGGAAAGCCAGTTTTTCCAGCACTACGTATTAAAGACACTATCTTTCTTTCCAGTGAATGTGTTTACTCCCTTTATTAAAGATAAGGTGGCTGTGTGTGTTTGTAGTTATAGTTGTATCTTCTAATCTATTGCATTGATCTTCAGGTCTATTTTTATTCCAGTACCATGCTGATTTTATTACAGTAGCTTTGTAGTATAATTTCAAGTTGGGGATTAAGATGCCTCCTGCCTTGACTTTGTTGGCCAGAATTGCCTTTGCTATTCTAGGTCTTTTCTAGTTCCAGATGAATTATAGGAAGAATTTCTCTAGATCCATGAGTATGTTAGTGGTATTTTCATTGAAATTGCTTTAAATCTGTATAATAATTTTGGGAGAATGGCCATTTTTACAATATTTATTCTTCCTATTCAAGAACAAGGAATGTCTTTCTATTTTCTGAGCTCCTCTTCCATTGCTTTATTCAGGGTATTATAATTTTCACTGAATATATCTTTTATTTCTTTTGTTAGATTGATTCCTAAAGATTTTTTTTTGGATGCTATTTTGAGGGGCTTCTCTTATTTTTCTTTCAGTGAGTTTGTTGTTTGTTTATAGGAATGCTATTCATTTTTGAGTATTGACTTTGTATCCAGCTACATTACTAAATTTATTATCCTTAGGAGTCTTTCAATGGAGTTTTGGGAGTCTTCTATGTAGTGTATCATGTCATTTGCAAACAATGATAAATTAACTTCTTTTCCTATCCTTACTTCTTTTATTTCTCTCTCTTGTATGATTGCTCTGGCTAGTATTTCCAGTAGTATATTGAATAGGAGTGGTGAGAAAGGACATCCTTGTCTTGTTCCTGACTTTAGAGTAAGAGCTTTCAGTTTTTGGTCATTTAATATGATACTGGCTATTGGTTTGTCATAGATGGCCTTTATCATATTGGGGTAAAGACCATCTATTCTGATTTTTTGTATGGTTCTTATCATGAATGAGTGTTAGACCTTATAAAAAGATTTTTCTGCTTGTATGGAAATGATTATGTGATTCTTAAATTTGGCTCTACTGATATGGTGGATTACATTTGTTGATTTGCATATGTTGAACCATCCCTGTATTCTTGAGATGAATCCCACCTGGTCGTGGTGCATAATCTTCTTGATGATTTGCTGCACTATGTTTGCCAGTATGTTACTGAGAATTTTTGCATGTAAATTCTCTCTTTTTGGTAAGTCTTTCTCTGGGTTTGGTATTACAGCAATACTTGATTTCAGGAGTGAGTTAGGGATAATTGCTTCCCTTTCAATTTCATTGAATAATTTGAGGAGTATCATCATTAAGTCTTCTTTTAATTTCTTGAATTCTGCAGTGTATCTGTTGGCCTGGGCTCTTCTTTGTTGGTAAGGATTTAATTACATTTTGAATTTCATTAGTAGAAATTGGGTTAATCAGCTGTTTTCCATCTTCTTGACCCAGCTTTAGTAATTCATATGTTTCTAGGAATCTGTCTATTTCTTCTGTTATAAATCCTATGAGAATAGAGTTTGTTGAAGTAGTTATTGATGATTTTCTGTATTTCCATAGGGTCTGTAGTGACTTTGCCCTTTGCATTCCTCATTGCATGAAGTTGAGTTTTTTCTTTCCTTTTTAAAATAAGGTTTGCTAGGGGCTTATCAACTGTATTTATTCTTTCAAAGAACCAACTCTTTGATTCATTGATTCTTTCTATTATTTTATTTGCCTTTATTGCTTTGATTTCTGCTCTGCTTTTTATAATTTCCTCCATTCTTTTGGCTTTGGGCTTGACTTGCCCTTCTTTTTCCAGATGTTTGAGGTGTAGCATCAGGTTGTTTATTTGTATTTGTTCTGTTTTCCTGATGTAGGGATTCACTGCAATAAATTTTCCTCTGAGGATTGCTTTCATTGAATCCCACAGGTGCCAATAAGCTGTATGTGTATTTTCATTGGTGTGCAATATTGTTTAATTTCTTCTTTATTTTCCTCTGTGACCCACTGATTGCTCAGGAATGTGTTATTTAATTTCCATGTGTTTGTGGAGCTTTTGCTGTTTCTTTTGTCATTAATTTCTAGTTTCCTGGCTCTATGATCTGATAACTTGTGGATAATTTCAATTCTTTCTCATTTACTTAAGCATATTCTGTGGGATAGTATATGGTGTATTTTAGAGAATGTCTCATGTACTGCTGAGACGAATGTATATTCTAGTGCTGTTCTTTGTCATGGAAGTATCTTATTTTTCCATTAATTTTTGAAGGATAGTTTTGAAGTGTACATCAACCTAAATTGGAAGTCATTTTCCTTTAGGATCTAAAATGCTTTGCTCCATGCTCTTCTGGACTTCATTGTATGTGTTGAGAAATCAGCTGTAATTCTTATAGGTTTTCCTTTATAGATGATCTATGTCTTCTCTCTAGCAACTTTTAATATTCTGTTCTTATGTTGAATTTCTGAGATGTTGATTATTATATATCTGGGTGTAGTTTTATTTTGGTTATCACTATTTGGAGTTTTGTATGCTTTACTCATCTGTATCTCAGTTTCCATTCTAATGATTGGGAAATTTTCACCTATTACTTCTATAAATAGTCTTTTGTTATCATTTGTGTTGTCACCTTCATTTTCATTTATACCTATCAATCTTATGTTGTTTTTCTTTCCATCATCTTGCAGTTGTTGAATTGCTTTTTTGTGATTCCTTATTATCTTTAAAAGATATTTACTTTCCTGGTCACTATGTGCAATATTGTCTTTGAGGTCTGAAATTCTGTCTTCGCTTTCATTGAGGTGGTTTTGCCAACTTTAGATAGAATTTTTGATTTCCTGTATATCTCTTTGAATCTGTTTCATGCATTTTGCTTATTTCTTATATTGTCCATTCAAGGCTTCTATCTTTGTGCAATGTTCCTCTAATTTTTTTATCTATATCTTGTTTAGCTGTGTTCAACCTTTCTTTCATTACATTTCTCATTTCTTCTTTTATCTGGGAGATTATTTCTGATCTGAGATCTCTTGTAGCATTCTGGAGTTTTGTCTTTACTTCAGTCACTATCATTTCAGGGGTTTCAGGTATATTGCTTGCATTTTCTTCTATGTTCATATCTCCTAGACTTCCTTGGGATGGGCTGGAGGTCTTAGATTGCATTTTGCTGTTTTGTTTTGCCATTTTCCTATATTGCCTTAGGGAAGCTGAAGGAAAGATCTCAATCATTTTTGTGTTGAGAATATCTATCTCTACTGCAAGGAGTTTCCCCAGTTGAGTGGAGGTCATTAGATAGGCCTTACCAGGTGGCTCCACTCAGGGTCACTGGGTTGGGCCCAACTAGATGAGGAGGAACCTTCCAGGGGATCCTCCAGTGATAGGGGATGCCGGGCAGGGCCTCACCAGGCTCTGAGTGATGTACCACAACTGGAAGTCTGGGTAGACATTGCTATGCATGCTTTTAATTCACAAGGCAGAGTGTAGGCAGCTCTGGGCCACTCAGGATCACTATGCAGGGCCCAACTAGATTGGAAGAGACCTTCCCAGGGGTTTTCTGTTGATAGTGTATACTGGGCAGGGTCCTACCAGGCTGATCCATGTAAAGATGCTGCACTGCAGGATGGAACTCTCAATGTGCACTTTCAGCTCATGATGAGGAGCACAGGCAGCTCTGGGCCAATCGAGGGTTGCTGGGCAGGGCTCAATAAGGCCAGGAGGGACCTTCTTGGTGGTCCTCCAGTGATGAGGGATTCTGGATGTGGCCATATCAGGCTCCAAGTGATGTTCCCATGCCCCACTGTGGTCCTGAATTCTCAGTGCACACTTTTGGCTCACGGGGCAGAGTGCAGGTGGCTCTGGCCCACTCAGTGATTGCTGAGTGGGGCCCAACTTGGCTAGGAGGGAACTTCACAGGAGTCCTCCAATGATAGGAGATGCTGGGCAGAGTCCTACCAGGCTCAGAGAGATGCATGGAGGCTGCACCTTGGTTGAAACTCTCACTGTGCACGTTCAGCTCATGAGGCAGAGTGCAGACTCTGCAAAATCCCTCTTTTGATAAACAGAAAACCAAATAAAATTGTATACTAATCCATTTTTCAATATACATCCAATTTTCAATACATAAAATATCTGTGGAAGGCCACTTTATAAGGAAAAGAGGTTTATTCTAACTCATTCCACTGGTGGTCAAAGAGAAAGCTTTAAATACATTTCTTTATTCAGCTGTATCTAAAAGTATAATGTGTCAAAATGGACTTTGGGACACTGATAGTTAGTTCTAGGCACTCAGAGAACATCTGTTTGAAAATTTGCATTTATCAATGACCATGATTTTTATGCTGTCTAATCATGTGTTACCAAAACTACTGTCTCATTCCAAATGTTTACAGTTAATGAAACCCTTGATGAGGGTATCTATCTGACTCACCCAGAAATATGGCACATGGATTCAAAACAAAGACAGAGAGAAAGTTTTACAGTTGCAGAGCTCTGCAATGACCCAGTGTTCTCAATTAAACAAAAGGCTTCCTCTCCAAAAGCTCATGGCTTTTACTGGTATCAAGCAATGGGTTGAGTGGATATCAGAGGAAAATGCATAGAGAAAAGAATTTTTATAGCCATGCCAGACACAGAGGCCTCAAATTAGCAGTGTACAGATAGTACTGATGCATTCAAGGTTGGCAACTTTACTTGCAGGGACATTTGCATCAGAAATGCCAGCTGTAAGTAGTATGAAGGAGATGTTAAGGACAGGTTCTGGCAAGTGCTTTGTTTTTCAGGTGAGGTGTGGTGGTCTCACACAATGTCTAATTATAGTGTTCACTATTCTTTTATTTTGGACAAATATTAGAAAAATGTACAAGCCCTGCATAATTATAGAAAAGAATTGCTTTCCTGTTTCATTATATTTTTCTGTTCTTTGAAAGTTTTTAACTTTGACTATGCTCATTGATTTCCATTGGTATAACAATATGTTTAAAACTTCACAAAATTTGTTCTCTTTACTGTAATATTTACTATCATTTTCTATTCTTGTAACATAGATTCAGACTTTTTATTTTGTATGAATATGATGTCCTTATTTCTAAATACAATAATCATTTTTCTAATGTTATTTTAAACTTTCTTTCCTAGATTTTCTTTTTCATCCTGTTTTAGTCAATTCACTTTTTGTTAGTCTGCTAATTGTGCTTTCTTAGAAGCTAAAAACATTTGAAAATATCACTTTACTATATTCTGACACTGGCTGTGACTATATAGCAAGAATTATTTTTAAAGAATAGTGATCAGCGCTCCTTATGACACAGTTCACTAAATGTCAGTTTTAATATTCTATTTTTTATTTTGTTTCATTTTCTAAAGAGGAGTATCTTCCATATTTTCTCAGGATGCTTTGGAAAGATATTTGTGTTGTTAAGTAAGTAAACAATATTGATCTTAAATGCCATTTAAATTTAAACCATAGTAACAGAATTCAAAATAGTTACTTCCATGAGATGCAAGTACAAGATAAATAGTAAGTACAAGGATCAAATGAATTATCTATACCTATGAAAATATTGTACAACTTATCTAAGTGGATATTTGAAGTCACTATATATGTTGTAAAAAAGCAGGGGGCATTCTTAACTTTGCTCTTTCTTGATATATATATATACATACATATAGATAGATGATATAGATATAGATATAGATATAGATATAGATATAGATATAGATATAGATATAGATATAGATATAGATATATTGATATATATATACAAAATGCAGTGATAGTCATATATATGTATATATGTACATATTCATATATATGAGAGACATGTATATACATATATATATGTTTGTGTGTGTAACTTAAAATTAAAACAAATAATGTTAAAAACTGATAAAATTTATTTAACAAAGCAAATTCAAATAATTTCAGATGATATGATTTTACTCCTCAGTATATAAATCAGTTTTTTTTCCATGGTTACTCAAACTATGAGACATGAACATGTAGAGAGATCCCCAGTGTCTCAAAGTACAACCTCCAAACTTGAATTCCATAAGAAGATTGCAAAAGTTGAGTATTGTAGATAAATAAAGTAGGCTTGAAAAGCCCTGAAATGAAAATCAGGAAAAAACAGAAATTTAAACTGCTTTGCTAGAATTCTGTATTTTATTCCTTACTGTGGACATCCTGATTCAACAGTCTGACTTGATTACTTTACCAGGGCAATTATTTCATTTTGTGGGAAAAAAATAAAAGAAATTTCCACTAAAACTGGAATTTCTGTTTTTGGTACAATAGTGAAATGATTCACCTCCAGGTATCACTAATTTTATAAAATGTTTGGAAGTAAAAAGTAAATAGCATTGATTTGTATTTGATAAATATAACTTCATATTCTAAAATACTATTTAGTTACACTTGTATATCTCTTACCTAAGGAATTCCAAACATGAATTTATATATACTAGTATGAGCATATCCTCATCCAAATATCACAGTGTTGTTATCATAGAAAACAAATGAGGAATTACAAAACAGTATTAGCAAAAAATTATTTTCAAGTAAATTAAAACATACATATAAATGCACAACTTCATAAGTACTAGATGATTCATGCATTAGGTTCATATGTAAAAGACCAATAATATCATTCTTATATTTATAAATATAAATTGCTCTATTTGGAGTATGAAATTTTAAGAATGAAAATAAAATAAATTAAAGTATATACCTAATTGTCAATTGTGGAAATTTCTATGGATTGATATTAAACAAAATGACATAAAATGCATTGTGAAAATATTAGGGAAATTCTGTATGGTTTTCAAGGCCAACTGTTATCAACATATTTTATTTTTGCCAACTTCTAAAAAACTGCATGGTATGCTTAGAAATTTAGTTTCTGAATGATTATAGAGCATGCTGATGAAGTTTAAATTTTGATAACTATATGAATTATTATTCTTAATGCAGATTTTTGATAACTATATGAATTATGATTTTAATACAGATTTTTTCAAACATTGTTATTGTTTACTAATTACAAATATTAACTTTATGATACCTCTGAAATGATAAGATGAAACCTATCACTCCATACAATTAGCTTTTATATTACAGGCAAGGGACAAGACCACAATAACCTTCTCTCTCCAAATACCAAATAGATAGCTATCTTTCCTTGTCATGTAAAAAATTGAAAAATAATTAGAAAGATCATTATTCTCTAAAATTTTGGTGTATAATATTCTCTTCATGGAAAAGTAAGACAAGAAATGCCAAAACTATAACTAAAGAATGATTGATTCTACAGGGTTTCCTTAGGTCTTTGAGTATAAATGTTCATCTCTGGAGAGGTGACTATCTCTCTAGTTTTCTCAATGTATCTTTCCATAAATTACATAGCAAATCTTATTTTAAGTACAAATTCTACATTTTAGTAGAAATGTTCAGAAAATCCTTACTGTGGAAACAGACATCAATTCTGTACAGTCTCAAACATCTCTAAATTATATGAGTAAAAACTAGATAGATCTGAAGAAAAACAAGTCTAATTTCCTAAATGCAGTGATAGGCTTGGTAATATGAGTCATTAATCAAAATGAAAAGTGAGCAATACAATAATGCATATATAATTGCTCACCATAGTGAAGTACTTTTTACAACCTTGGCTTATAATTATTAAATAATTAATCTGAATATTATATTTTTACCTTTGAAAACAATATGGGGAAATATTCTGTTAAGTCTTATTGTACATTGTTAAAATTTGATTTACAAAGACTTTAATTAACTAGCACAACTGAGTATGCAATTGACATGAATTTCTGAATTATTTAATATTCTCTTAACCATAATCCTGACATGCCATTTTCTTGGCATAACAAATATGTATCATATTAGTATAGCACACTCATGTGTATGTCTTGGTGAGTCACAGTGGTGTTAAAAGTCCCTGGTTCCTTCTACTATTAAACTATTTTAAGATATTTCCCAGTCACCATGAACTAAGAAGTTTTGTTCTGCCATACGTTCTTGTTCATGCTTTGGTCTTGAAATCAGATCATAATGGAAAGAAATCATAACCACAGGCAAATTAGTTGTGTTTGCTAAGTGTTCTAACTGATGAAACAGTTAATGGAGAAAATTGGTAACAGTGAATTGGGGTCTATGTTGAGACTGTGACTGACCATGTGGTTTACAATCTTTTGGAACTGATTTATGGAAAAAGTTGGGAAATGTTTAAACATGCAAACTACAGAAGCCTCACAGTGCAGTAAGCTGAACTTGAGGTGTGATGCTGGTAGAGGTTGGAAGACCAGAATGTTAGTAGAAATGAGAACAGGAGGTTTTCAAGGGAATCGGAACTCTATCAGAAACTGAACTAAAAGCAATGTATATTCCATTTTGACAAAAAAAAAGGTCTCTGTTTTAAGTCTTATGTCTGTGTGAGGCTGAAATTAAAGGTAGTGAACCAGGTAATCTGGAATAGAAAATTTCAAGACAACCCATTGTTCAGGCTGCAAAATGTGTATTGTTGGTGCTTTTAGCCGTAACTACAATAAAAACAAGAAGTAAAAAGTAGATATGTAAAGACTGCATTTTCAGCAAAAAGGAAGCAACTACAAGGTTTCAGACAATAACATGGTTGCTGAAAATATTAACATTAAAAATTAGCCAAGTAAATTGTATCATAAAAATAAAGTAAAAGTCTTGAAGGCATCATCTCAAAAAATGGCCAAACTCCACAAACCTCAAACTCAAAGTTAAAACTATAATTCTTTAATTTGAAGATAGCCATGTGATACCCTATCATTCAGGAGTTTTGAGGTAAATGAATCTCAAACTCAGTCATCCAGACAATAAATGTCAGCCATAAACATGGTCCAAAGGGCTTGGCTTCTCTCTGAACTAGCAGAAAACTTTGGTATCATCTACTGAATAGTGTTTTGTTTTTGTTTTGTTTTTGTTTTTGTTTTTGTTTTTGTGGTTGGACCATAAGAATGCAAGAGTTATGGGATCATGGAAACTTCCATCCGGATTTTGGAGGAAGGCCTAGAAGGACAAGAAATGTGTCCTTGAAAGTGCAACATATGAAACTGAACGTGCAATAAATATTCCAGGCATCTGGAGAATCCCATAATATGAGATGTCTATTGAAGAAAGTGCCACTCACGAATGAAGATAGTGTAAAGTAGAGGATTTATGGGGATACAACTGGAAAGGCAATTAAGATGGGCACTCCCAAGCACTGTGGAACTTCCATGTTATCACCATGTACTTCAGATGCTGGACATGGAGCTATAAGATTTAATATTTGCCCTGATGGGTTTTGATCTTTCTTTAATTCAATTATCTTCTATCTTTAATTTTCCCTTTGAGAATGAAAACTTGTGCCATTGTACCTTTGGATTCTGTACTTGATTTTATTTTTATTTTCATTTACACAGATAACTCTTCATTTTGAATTGCAGAATAGTTGTGGAATGGGACTTTTGAGAAATACTGCAAGTGCTGAAATTTTGTAATATGGATTATTACATTGCCGGTTGTGTTTAGGATATTATTATGTATTGTGTTAGTGTGATAGTTAACTGTGGTGTCAACTTGAGTAAGAAATGCCCATCTTATTTATTTAGTTTATTTCTGGGTGTGTCTGAATGACGGACTTAATGAGGAAGTGCATGGATGTGCATGATGCCATTCAATAAGCTTGCAGTCTGGATGGAGTATACAGGTGAAAAATAAGGAAGTCTTATTTCTGTGTCTTTGGAGTAGCTCCTGTCTTTGCCATCAGCTTTTGACATCTCAAAATTTAAGTTTAGACATTTCAGACTTCCAGTGCAGATTCGTCAGCATTTCAACAAAAATCCTTTGACTTCCTGATGCTGGCTTGTATGGGACTGTAGTGAGCTCCAGGTCTTCAATATTTGTCTAGATCCTTTAGCAGGCAGAGAGCCCTTTTGAATTCTTCCAGACCTAACTGTTCTACTGGCCATTTTAAAATTACTTTGTAAATTTCTTTAATATCTTTCATTAAATCTGCTCCTGTAATGAGTAGCAGATTAAGCATGGTTTAAGAAGTTGTGTTTTGGTTGAAGTTAACAATGGTTGGTTTATGACTATTAATTCTGATATATGAATTTCTCTTCTTTGGATTAAGAAGTTCCTAGATAGTATCTGCTGGAGTTTCTGGATGCAAAGTGAAACTGGCACATGTGGTGCTGTATATGGTTTCTAGTCCTTTTTTATCTGACATGCCTCTCCACTTTACACACTCTGTGAATTAAGCAGCTTTGCTCCACCATGCCCTTCCTTCATGATGTCTCTGTCATGGAGCCAAAACAGTTGAAATTGTGATCAAATTAAACCTGGTCTCTCTTAAACTGTAGGTGTTGCATTTACATCTTTTTGATAAGAAAGCCTGTACAATTACATCATGCTATTCTGAATGTCAATGCATGTAACTTTATAATGCACAAAGTAAGATAAAAAGACAGATACATAGATAGAGATACATAGATATATAGATACTGATACATACATGTACATATAACAGATACATACATAAATACAGAGATATAGTGTATAGATAGTGTTAGGAAAATATAATTAAAATGAAAATAATTTTCCCAATTTAGAAATCCTCACAAAGAAATGGAAACAATTTTATTATTAAGAGAGGATTCTAACTAGTCTATGCTATATCACAAGTAATCTCCTAAGAAATTGCAAAGATAAAATAGAAGTCTCAGGCCCAAGGTAGGTCCCAGTGACCCGGGGAGAGATGGAGTCCTATGCTCCCAGTGTTTGAGTTTCTGGGGAGCTACAGGGGACATTGGACTGGGCCCAAGAGATTTCAGGGATTAGGTGACCACACCTAGTGACCTTCTTTCAATTCATGAGGCAGAGATTGCACACAAGAACTCTTGGCTCATTTGGGCTCACCTGGGGAGAGTTTAACACCAGCACTGCCAGCAGTTGAGTTCATATCCACCCCCCTAAGACAGGGGATTGTGCCCCAGGGGTTCTTCTGGCCCCAGTTCTCCATGCCCAGCTTCCACCTCTCAATTAAGGAAGCCAAGAGCCTGCAGGGGAGTGGAGATTGCCCAAGGTGAGTCCTGGTGCCCTTGGAGAGGTGGAGACCTTTGCTCCTGGCATTTGAGTTTCTGGGGAGCTACTGGGGATGCCAGATGGGGCCCAGCAGATCCCAGGTCCTCAGTTGACCACACCCAGTGGCCTTATTTCAGTTCAGGACATGCAGATGGCACACGAGGATTCTGAGTTCCTTTGGGCTGTCCTGGGGAGAGCTTAATACCAGCACTGCCAGCAGTTGAGTGCATATCCACCCCCATAGGACAGGGGATTGTGCCCAGGGGGTTCCGTCAGCCCCAGTTCTCCACACTCCACTTCTGCCTCTCAATTTAGGGATGCAAGTGCCTTCAGGGGAGCTGAGACTGTTCCAGGAGCTGAGGGTGCAGAAGGCGATTTGCCACACAGGCAGAGGAAGCTTTGGAACACCACTCAAAGCAAGGAAATAAAGAAAAATGACAAAAGAAAAGAGCAAAAGGCAATCTCAAATCTCCAGCCCATCCCAAGAAAGCCTAGGAGCAATGTACATAGAAGAAAATAGAAGCCATACATAAAAAATGACTGAAATTATATCAACTGAAATAAGAAGCAACTAGGGGAAGCTAGGGAGAAATGCAAATCAGAAATAATTGCCCAGGTAAAAAAACAAATGATAAAAGTAGTGAAAGAAATAATGAACACATCTAGGGAAGACATAGCTAAAAAAGTTAGAGGAACAAAGCAAACAGATAGAATCCCTGAATGAACACTATAAGAAACAAACAGAATACATAAAGCAGACTCAAAGAGATATACAGGAAATCAAAAATTCTACTGAAAGCTGTCAAAACTGCCTCAACAAAAGTGAAGATAGAAGTTCACACATCGAAGATATGATCACAGCTAGTGAACAGGAAAGGAAAGATCTTTTAAAAATAAAGAAGAATCATGAAATAACAATCCAACAGCTGCAAGATGATGCAAATAAAAATAACATAAGATTAATAGGGATAAATGAAAAAGAAGGGGACAGCCCAAATGATATCAAGAGGATATTTACAGAAGTAATAGCTGAAAACTTCCCAAATATGAGAAGGGAAACTGACATTTGGATCAGTGAAGCATATAGAAATTCAAATAGCCATAACCAAAATAAAACTATACCCAGACATATAATAATCACCATCCTAGAAATTCACCATAAGAACAGAATACTAAAAGCTGTTAGAGAAAAGAGACAGATCACCTATAAAGGAAAACCTATCAGAATCACAGCAGACTTCTCAACACAAGCAATGAAGTCACAAAGAGCATGGAGTGAAATATTTCAGATCCTAAAGGAAAAACCACTTCCAACCTAGACTGGTGTACCCTGCAAAACTGTCCTTCAAAATGGATGGAGAAATAAGATACTTCCATGACAAAGAACAGCTGAAAAACTTCATGACCTCCAAACCAACCCTACAAAGAATACTGAAAGATATTCAAGATACACATAAGATAAAAACACCAAGCAAGGCAGACAATTAAATAGAATGGAGAGGTAAAGACACAACAGCAGAAAGATAATATGTCACCAATAAAGCAATATATAACAGTTACAACCATTAATGTAAGTGGCCTCAACTCACAAATCAAAAGAAACAGACTGAAAGAATGGATCAAGAAACAAGATCCAACCATATGTTGTCTACAAGAAACCCATATAACTCAGAAGTAAACCCATAGACAAAGTCAAAGGATGGAAAACAATATTTCATGCAACAGGAAACCAAAAATTCAGGAGTAGTTATCCTGTTTGCAGACAATGTGAACTTCAAACCAAGAATGATCCAAAGAGATAAATATGGTCACTACATACTAGTTAGGGGAAAACTTCAAGAGGTAGAGATAACAATCTTAAATGTATATGCACCACATTCCAGAGCACCCACCTATACAAAGAAAATATTAACAGAAATGAAAAATCATATAAGCAATAACACAATTATAACAGGAGATTTTAACATGCAATTGACACAGAGGGACAGATCAACTAGACAGAAAATCAGCAAAGAAATAAGAGAACTCAATCACACCTGTGAACAAATGGACTTGATAGACGTATATAGAGTTTTCCATTCAACAACATCAGAATATACATTCTTCTCAGCAGTACATGGGACACTCTCTAAAATAGACCATATACTAACCCACAGAACATATTTAAGTAAATGCAAAGAATTGAAATTATCGCATGCAGGTTATCAGATCATAGTGCCATGAAATTAGAAATTTACGATAAAAGCAACTGCAAAAACTTCACAAACATATGCAAACTGAGTAATACACTCCTGAGCAATCAGTGGGTCATGGAGGAAATTAAAGAAAGAATTAAACAATATCTACAAGCAAATGAAAAAACAAACACAATTTACCGGAATTTGTGGGATTCAATGAAAGCAGTCC